>CM069136.1:92853152-92895610 GCA_035221665.1 Okamejei kenojei | reverse complement strand
CGATAGAGGAGATAGTATTCCAGTAGATTTTTATTCTGGGTATTAATCATGTAAGGCTCCCTGCCATTTGTATACAACAAGTAACAGCATTGCTTGTGTAGGCCAATGCTGGCATACCAATACCCCGTGAAGCGGAGTAGTCCTCGATCTTTTGCAAACATCTGCTGATGACGACAAATGGAGGTAGAATTCATACACAAACATTCCTCGAAATGCACGCGAAAAAAGCATCCACTTGCTACCTGCCCCATGAACTCTGGTTCTCCCCATGAAACATATCTAGGTAACCTGATGATTTAATCGACGTGCGAACAATTCACTATCTGGCAATCCATACTGAACCAATCATTTTGTTAAAAGTACTCCTGTTTAACATCCATTCAGTATGTTGTTATTAAACTGACGTGGACCTACAGTGTCAGCTACAGTGTTGATCTTCTGGCAAACAAAGTGTTGCAAAGTCCAGGATATTTTGATTCAATACACAGCTCCAATCTGGTTAGGCAGTCTATCACCAAGACGGTGGACTTAACTCCCCCATGTGGTTTTACATATGCATCTGCTGTGGTTGTTGTCGTATGGAGACTGCACATGCATTGTCCCTGCTCTGGTAGAACAATAATCTCTTTGAGCCCATAACCAGGTGCCCAGCAACTCTAATAATTAATTTCCCTGTCTTAATTGAAGAAGTGATGTCTCATCCATATTCCATCTGCCTCCACAACTAGAGGACATACCTGTTGCACCTCCAACCAGTGCACTTTACCATCCATGTCTGTATATCAGTCGTAGACCGGTGGTTCCACCAAAACCTTCCTAAACTTTTGAAACATGTACTAACCAACCATTGTATGTCCAGCATCGCCCCAGTGGACAAGTGCATAGGCCCTATCAAAACATGGCCTTTGTATTCTCAGTGCCTGTTCTTTGATGTAGTAATTGTTGATTAATGCACGAGGACCATACTTGTCTATTCGAAGGCCGTTGTTCCACGAGATGTACACAGTCATCAATAAACTGATTTCAATTCTATCTCTGGGCAAACGTTATCCAGACATGTGATTGGAATTTAATGGTATAAATCCCAGAAAGTCAATAATTTGGACTGGTGATAATTTAGATTTACCTGGGTGAATAAAATATCCATTTGTTCAAAAAGTGATTTAACAACTGAAATTGAATGATGGAGTTTCGCATGATTCTTTCCAACAATCAGATATCATCTAAAGAGGTCATTACATTGCCCATGAAGCTCTAAGTAATGTAACCACAGGTTGTACCAATTTTAGTAAATAAATTATAGGGAGATGAAGTTTATCATTCGGCAATGCCTGAAATTGCCACAGCTCAGTCATCAAATAAAATTTCAAAATATTCTTCTTATCGTCACCATGAATAGACACTGAGTTTAATTCGCATTTTTAAATCAATGGTTGCACTTATAATACCCCTTTGGACACTAGATATTTGTCGGTGGTAAAGGTCTCCATTTTGAAAATGCTTTTAGCAAACAAATTTGGTCAAACTCGATAACCCAGATAATTCTACATCCCCAGTCCTTATAGATCTGGGAAAAATATACCTGACAGAAATGTTGACTTTGATATACAGTAGGTGTTCAATTACCCCTTTCTTATGTAACTGAACTGATGTCCTCTGCTTGAATAAGCACATTTTCTCTCATCTGTGAAAAAATAAGTTTACGACTAGGAAATGTTGATTAGTAGTCTGTCCGTAGAGTAAATTCAATTTTTTCACCCCTTCAATTACTACTAAGTATGAACGAAATATGGATGTCAACTGCTGCCAATTGTTTTGAGAAACGCAAATTTTAACCTTCCCAATTGAACAGGGAACATCAGTTATTCATCGTCTGTCAATGTTATATATTCCTTACCTGGCATCTTTCCTTGCGGGACCTTGTTGTCCTCGACCTCTTGGGTGAGAAACGGCACCTTCCCTTCATGTGGCAGCTGCCAGTTCGAAATTGAAGACGTCTGAACGGCTCGTTCCTTCTCCTGCATCCGCAATTAGTTCCTTTCCACAATTTGTTTTATTTTTTTTTTTTTTACAGAGACAAAGAAAAACTTTTGCCCTGCTTACCAGCCGGCTTAATGAGCGCCATGTTTTTTTTACATTCTTCATGACATTCTTTGACCTTTTCGCATGGGTATCTCCAAACACAGATTTTGTGTGGTACAATGGTTGGTATTGCACACTGCCAAATTCGGATTAAGCACTGGCCTATAATTGCGGCCTCCTGATGTTATTGATTCAAAAACGCCATTACAGGTATTCCGAGCTCGTACCTCGGTGTGCTTTGAAAACCACATGCTTCGGTTCAAATCACATTTCCCAGACAGCTGTATTACTGCTGACAACAGTGTTTTAAGCACACTTTTTGGACTGAAAAATCCTTGAGCCCTAGCTAGGCATACCCATCTGTTGTGACCAATTTTGGTGATTAAACGCCACGGTACCTTCATGGAAGATCCTCAATTAACAGGAGCTTGATATTTTTTTTTGCTGCTTCATCCATAGCTAGCTCGTAACTGGTGGTGAGGCATATACTGAATGGCTTCAGCTCAATTCCCCATCACAGATCGCCTCTCCTGCTCTCTAGGCTGAGCAAACTTACCCAGCAATTTCGGAATTACCTCCAACCGATCTTCTTTTTTTTTTTTGTAATTTTTTTTATTATAGAAAACAATATATACAGAGTACAACCTCTTATGCGGCATTAAAAACTTATATAATATGTACAAAATTATATAATATTGATTATCAATTGATACTGTTTGTGTTTATTTGTTCAATGTTATCCATTATACATTCCTGGTTATTTAATTTGTTATAATTGGGAGTGTATGTAGTATATTCCTAAAATAGAAGGCCAATTATACTCATACATATCATACTCCATACAGTTTCTATAATTACGCAAATACAAATCCCCCTTAATATAACTATATAATACCATCTTAACCAAACTTCTATTGATATTCTTGATATTTTTATTATATTAAGAGTGTTTTGTTTTATTTATTAACTTCTAGTATATTTTCAAATTATTATATAGGTTTGAAAATGGCAAATTTTATTAGATAGTACAATCGATAAGACAACTATAATATTTTTCATGTACAATCTAATATATGTATATTCATACTATATTAAGAATATATATAATATGTTTCTATACTTTTTTTTTCCTACTTAAAGATAGAAAAGATAGAGATAGAAGTAGAAAATAGAAAAGAAAATGTGAAAAGTTTGGTGGAGATTTAAAATATTACTCAATAATCAGTTCTTGGAGATACATCATGATTTTTTATATGTATTTTCTTTCATCCATTCAGATATTAGCCCAGTCTAGTCACGCGCAGAACCATTTATGACCCTGTAAAATATTTAATGTATGGAGACAAATCCCTTTGATGAGATCTATCCTATCCATAAGACAAGTCTCAATCTCTCCAAGGAAGTGTCTCGACATTTCTGTATATCCACTCATTTTAATTGTTGGGGATGCAGAGCTGTTTCCGCACAAAATTTTTTAGTAATTAAGATTTTTTCCCAATTAATTAGAGAAGAATAGTCGATAATCTAAATTCTTTGATTCCTTGTACTTATTTGTTCGTTTCAGGTATTCACCAAGTTTTATTAATTTTGATCAGAATCAATAGTAATATTAACCAACATTCGAGATTATCTTATTTATTGTGTTCCAATATTCTACAATTTCGTTATCAATTAGTCGAATGAATGTGACAAATTTGCTTCTGAGATTTGAATTTGAAATTAGGCGATAATTTTGGAATATATTATGTAATTTAGATTTGGAGTAATGTAATCTATGTAAATTTATAAACTGCGCATATGAGCATGTTTTTGCATTTAATGAGCAGTAATGTATGTGTTGTAGCTTTTTCCCATTTTTCTGGGCTTATTATTTGACCTAATATCATTTTCCCAGCTGTCTGTGTGTTTCCGATGATGGAATATCACTTTTCCCAACAAAAATATTGTAATATTTGATATCATTTTTTCTGTGCATTTGGATGTTGATTAAGCATTCATCTAAAATTTCACTCTTTCTATTTCTGAATTCTGTGTATTTGCAGAGGATATAGTTTCTGATTTGTAAAAAAATATCTAAAATATTCATTATTATGAAGCCCGTAAGCTTGTTGTAACTCTTGAAATGAAAGAAAAAAAATGTTCCTTTTAAAGATCCCTATAGTTTTAAAATTCTTTATTTTTCCTGTATTAAAAGCCTTATCCACATGGTTGAGGGTTTAAACGTTAAAAGTTGTTATGGCAATAGTAAGGACGCCTAAACCGTATAGAATATAATATTAGTGTCTAATGTTTTCTCTTTATTTGTTCTCCATAATTCGGGGATTCCGCTTTCTCTCGCTGCATCGAGTTTTCACTATAACTTTTCTTAGGTACATTAGTATTAGTGCAAATATCATAGAACTAAATTTCATAATGGAAAACAGTCTTCTCTTTCCATTTTAACCAGTTTGGTTTATTATCTGTTTCTTCTAACCAGAAGTTAAATCATTTTTAATATTTAACTGCCCAATAATAAATAACATAAAAATTTGGTAATGCTAAACCCCCGTTTTATTTTAGCTTTACATAAGTGTTTTTTATTTATTCTATGGTTCTTATAATCCCAGATAAAGTTATACGTGACTATAGAGTCTACTTTTTAAAAAAAAAAATTTAGGAGATATATCGGGATTGATTGAAATAAATATAATAATTGTGGGAGAAAAAATCATTTTATTGCGTTCTTTTATTTTGCCTAACATTGAAATAGGTAAACTTTTCCAGTATCACAAAATATTTTTTATTTAATTTATTCAGCCATTAATAACAGGAAAATTAAAATAAATAGAGAGTCAAATATTTTGTAACAAAAATACCAAGATATTTAATATTTTCATTTGTTATCTTAAAAGGAACAATTGTTGTAATATATCATGTAAGTTATTCATCGGCTATTGGCATAAGTTTCACTTTTATTCCAATTGATACTGTATCCCTGAAATTAAACAAATTCCGTTATTAGTTTTAACAAATTACAGATACTTATTTCCGGTTTAGTGATATAAGTAATACATCGTCCGCATATAACGAGATTTTTTATTCTTAGTATCTTTAGTATCATATCCATATATTTCGGGTGCAATCTTACCCTTTGGCAAGAGGTTTGATTGCTAACGCAAACTGTAAAGGTGATATAAAGGACAGCCTTTTGTCTACAACCTCGAGATAAACTAAAATTTTAGTTGATAACATACGGTTTGTTGTTACTTCTAAGCTGTTGGTGGTTGCCTCATATAACACAATTTGATCCAAGTAGTAAACTTCTCACCAAGCTTAATAGCTTCCATCACGAAAAATAAATAAGGCCATTCCACCTGGTGGTCAAAAAGCTTTTTCTGCATCCAGCGAGAGAATAACTACTAAGGGGGTCTTTTTTATATCACTTCTTTTCGAATATGTTGATATAGAACTCATAACCGTCTTAGATTATATCTGATGAAGAATATCTTTTAGGTATAAATCCTGTTTGATCAGGGATGAAATTAATTCGTTGAGAAAATCATAACTGTTTGCTTTTGGGATTTAATCTTTGTGCTAGTATCTTTGTTAAATTTTTTGATCCGTATTAATAAAGCAATTGCTCTATATATGATCCTTGTTCATCCAAATCTTTATTTATTTTGGGTATAAGTGTTATAATAGACTCGTTCAGTGTTCTGGTAATTTCTCTTGTGTATATATCTGTTCATATAATGATTTTAAATATGGGAACCATTTGATCATGAAAAATTTTATAAAATTCCGAACCTATACCATCCGGTCCTGGAGTTTTACATTTTTAATGATTTAATAGATTCTTGAGTTTTTCTTTTATTGAAATATCAGCATTTAATAGTTCTCTATTTTGTAATCTAATTCTTTTAAGTTACATATGTTTAAAAAAGCATCTATTTCTGTTTTTATTTTTACTGTCGCTTTAGCAGTATAACAGATTTTTATAATATTTGCATAAATCTTTCATTAATATCTTTGGGTTGTATTAATAATTCACCGTTTGTGATTTAATCCTATGTATAATTTTTTCAGCTTCAATTTTCCTTAAATTGTCGAGCCAATAATTTTTGGGGTTTGTCTCCAAATTCAAACTGCAATTGTTTAGTATGTTGGTAATATTTTAAAACTTGATCAGTATATATTTTGTTTAATTTATATTTCAATGCTACAATTTTATTATGTATTATTATATCTGATTTTTATTGCATTCTGTATGTCTAATTGTTTAATCTCCCTTTCTAAAGTCCTGTTGTTCCTTCCGAATCTTTTTTATTATGGAATGCTTGTGAAGAAAATCATAATTCCTCGAAGATATGCTTTAAATGTTTCCATAATAAAGAGCGAGATATTTTTCTGGTTGATCATTTATTTCAAAAAAAAAATCTTAATCTGAGTTATAATATATTCCTGAGTGGTTTTATTTTTTAAAATTTGTGGATTAAGTTTCCATTGTCCTAAAATTTCTGTTTTTACCATTTATTTTAATTTTAAATGTTAATGGTGCATGATCTGAAATTATAATATTATGATATTTAGATTCGTAAGTAAGTGAAATAAGCTTTGCATCACTACAGAAAATAATCTATTCTTGAATAAGTTTTATGTACTGGTGAGTAAAAGGAATATTCTCGACCAGTAGGATTTTCTGTTCTCCAAACATCTTAATATTAGTCCCGTTTGGATAAATGCATTTAATAAATCACTAGTATGTGATTTAGTTTTTTTCTTTGTTTTGAAGATCTATCTAAGTAAGGGTCTAATGTACAATTAAAATCTCCTCCAATTATCAAATTATAATGTGTTATTCCGGAATATCAATTGAGTACTTTCTTAAAAATAAAGGACTATCAAAATTAGTGTCCATAAATATTAAGGAAAATCATTTTTTCCCTGTTTATTTTCTCCTATCACAATAATATATCTGCCATCTTTATCAGATATAGTAGATGTATGCTTAAATAAAGTACCGTTACAAAATAATATTGCTACGCGCACTTGATTTATGCGTAAAATAAGAGTGATATATTTTGTCTATCCATTTGGCTTTTTCAGCCTATTTTCAGCGTCTTTTTTTAAGTGGGTTTCTTGAATGTAAATTACATCATGCTTTAATGCCTTTAAGTGTGTCAATATTTTTTCCTCTTTTTATTGTTCATTGATACCTTTAACATTCAAACTGCAAAGGTTAATCCCTCATTCCCATATTTCTTTTTAGTCCTGCATTTTAAATTTGTGGGAATCTACAATAGAGTCTAAGGGTCCGTGCAGTAGACCTAACCTTACACCCGAACACCGAATAGATGAATTTTAAATCTCTTTTATGTACTTCACGAATATACTCCATTGTTCCAATGTGTAGCTCCATTCAAACTGAAAGATACAATAGGTATAAAAGAATAGTAAAGAATAGATTAAAGAGATTAATAGTGTGTATAAAGAATGAAAAAACTACAAATAAAAATATTTGTAGTTTGTGTAAGCCATACTACATTGGCTATCCATCTAAAGGCTTCGGCATTGATGTTATTAATTGGCCAGCTCTCCTAGATTTAAGGAATTATTTATTCCATAATAATATTTTAACGAGGGATATAATATTATCTCAGAAATGAAAAAAGTGATTATTGATCATCAATAAAAGTATGTATATCTAAAATTATTTAAAAATCTAACTATAAAACGGGAGATAAAGAATTTTTTAAAGTACAAAATAAAAAATCATTATTAAAGAAGAAAAAAAAGGGGAGGGTATCTCCAAATTTAACAAGACATAAGATATTAATTATTAGTAATAATTAATTAGCAATAGTGAACAATCTTGGTTAATAATAATCATAGTGATAATAAAACCGCGTTATGGTTTTAGTATGTGTGTTATTTGTTTATGTTAGTTATATATTTATGACTAATTGTCAGTGTTCAGCAAGCATCTTCCAATCCAGAAAAACGCTTCATTTCCATACGACATTGTCCCATTCCTTCTAGTTCCTTCTAATTCCATATTATCGTATGAAGTCTCACAGAATGTTAAGAGACCATACTAGGTCTCTAAAAGTAGTAAAAAGTCAGTATGTTTGCTTGTAGATAATTTTCAAGTGTCAAAAACTGCTTTGCAAATTCCATGGCTGCTGCTGGGGTCTTGAAGAAATGTTCCACGTTGTTTATAAGTAACTCTTTAGGGTGGCTGGGTAATTCAAACCGTAATCTCAAATTTTCTACACCCCTCATAAGGCTTTTGGCTTCATTAAACGCTTTTCGTTTTCTGGCAACCTCTGGGGGATAGTCTCGGTAGATACTGATTCTTTGTCCTTCAAATGTCCAGATTCTTTTTTCCCCCGAAGCTCTCCGCATAATATCCTCCAGGACAAAATCATATTGTAGCTTTACAATCATTTGTCCTTGGGGGACATTTGTAACTGGTCTGTCGTCTGCCGACTCTATGTGCACGAGCTAAAACAGGCTTATCATCCAGAGAATAAAACCAGCTTGAAGTAGTTTAGCAGTGAATTCTCGAGGATTTTTCGTGTTTTCTCTAGACCTTCAGGAATCCCTGCGATCCTCAAGTTCTGTCTTCTCTGATAGCTCTTCTAGCTGAGTGCATTTCTCTGTTACTTTAGTCAACAACTCCAGTAGACGTTCTTGTTCTGTTATCAGCTTTGCTGTTAGACACAGTACTTGCCTCCGCTATCTTTTCAAGGTTGTTCATGCCAGCTGCCTGTTGTTTCCAGCACATTTTCAATAGGATCAATCTTATTTTGAAAGTCTCCTTTTTAACTTTTTCAAGTTTAATCTCCATCTTACGTTCCATATCATTAATCATATCAATAAGTTAATTCTTCAAATTTTCTGATACTTTCTTGAACTTATTATCAATTTTTAACATTGTATCTTTTTGAAATTCATTCCATTGATTTTTCATCAGATCCATCTGATTGTTAATTTGACAAATTTCTTCCTTTATTTCTCCCTTTATATCTTTCATTTCTTGCTTTATATCTTTCATTTCTGCCTTTAATTCTAGCTTTAAATCAGCCATCTGGTGAGAAATAAAAGTTCTTCAACCGAACTTCTTTACTGCTCTCCCCCAGCATAGAATCAGTGTCAGCAAACTGCACTGATAGAACATCCTCCTCACAGGCAGGATAGTTCTGCAGCCCTGAAACAGGTGTTGCTAGCACAAGCTCTCCATCAGCCTGGCTTGGGCACCACTCCTCACAGAACTAGTCCCTGTCAAGCATTCTTTTGTAATAAAATCTCGACGTGGGAGAGCCGTGAGCAAACGGTCTCTCCTATGGAGGGTATAACCTCCAGGCCCGACTCATCTACGGGCCACAGAGACTTGCCAGTGGCCTTCCGCCCTACTGGCAAACCTCCACTGCCCCCCGGCAGTGGGTCCGCAACCACTGGCTGTGTAGCCAGCACCGGACCAGGTGTACCAGACGGGCCTCCCTCCACAACACTCTCCTGGCAACTTTCCTTTCTACCCCCGGAGCGCGACACCTTCTCCACTTTCTGCAACATATCTCCAAGAACTCCAAACCGTCGCAGAAAATGACCTGTGGTAAAAATTTTAAAAACCTTACCTCCGTTTAAACTTACCGCTTGGAGGAGCGCTGCTGCTCCAACCGGCCGACTGCACCAATGTCTGACGTCATGACGCACCAACGGCTGTATGGGCTTCTATTCACGTAGTCACTCACGTGACTCCGAAGTAAAATTCCACAGATTCGCCACTCTCTGTGTGAAAAATGATTTTCTCACCTTTTCGGTCATAAAAGACTTCCCTCTTATCCTTAAACTGTGACCACTTGTCCTGGACTTCCCCAACATCAGGAACAATCTTCCTGCATCTAGCCTGTCCAACCCCTTAAGAATTTTGTAAGTCTCTCTGAGATCCCCCCTCAATCTTATAAATTCCAGCGACACAGCAGGTAAATCACCAACGCCCCAGCAGGTGATCACAGTCCATAAACATTCGGGGGCACCAGCAGGGCAGAAAAATGATTTCCTGAGATGTTCTTAGGAGATTTTCCCTGTGAGATGGTGTTGGCTCCACGTGGTGCAGCAATTGTGAATAAGGGAATCGCCCTTGAAGGTGTTTCAGTGCATGAGCAAGAAACATATAGAGATTGGAGAGCTGCAGATCCAAGTGGGTCTAGAATATTCAAGCGGAAAATGAAAAAGCAATTGGGTCAAACAGGAAGGAGGTGAGCAAAAAAATCCTCTTCCTTCACATTCCTCTCACTTCCAAGCCAATTTTGTACCCAACTTCCCAACTCACCTTGGATCCCACGTGACTTAATTTAGTGGTTAATACCATGATGGACCTTGTCAAATGTTTTACTGAAGTCCATATAGCCAACATCCATTGTCCTATCCTCGCCATTCATCTTCATTTCTTACTCAAAAAAAGTCAAATTTGAAAGAATGTTCGCTGTACAACTACATATAACATTTGGTCAACAAGATAGGCTTTAAACATCACCTTGATTCCAGCCAGACCGGGCCTGCTTTCTTTGATTAAATCTATAAACATAGAAGTTAATGTCATTGACAGACAAATGCATACAAGGTATTCGTAGGAATTGTAATGTTAGTACACGTTGTGCTGAAACCAGCGCTATTAGCATAACCACAGCAAGAGTTAATCTCTGCGTAAATAATGAAGTAATTGGAGCCCATTGCCGAAGCATTGTGAGAACAGGGTGATGTCCCAGATTTCTGTATAGCGAGCTTTCGGAGGGTTTTTATTAAAAATTCCCTCATAAATCGGATACTCCTCGGATGAGACCCGATAGGATGATGTTCTGAAGACTGCCCGCAATAAGAGGACAACGCATTCCGAGCGCTGGTAATGTCACTATAACACAGGTGCTCATCAAAATGCAAGGAACTCCAACACATCACATATGCTTGCATTATGATAAGACATATCGGATTGTACACAGAAACAGTTCCCATTTCTTTATGTGAACCATATATTGTTTTTTCAGTGCTATTTCGCCAGCCTGCAGTGAGAACCACCATGGCCCTGTTCAACAATCCAATTCCTTGGAAATGTCTGGTCAGAACCTGCAGACCAATAATTAATACGGTCATCTAAAGGGTGACTTTCACATGTAACCGGATGCACCAAGGAATTACTGCAGCTGGGAATCATCATGAATGACTGAACCATCATTGAAAACACTAAAGGGAACCATGGTTGTGTTGGCCAATCTGGGACCACCAAAACACCTGTGGCGGGGTCTCGCTCTATTGTGGTGAGACAGTTCAGGATGAAAAAATGGAGGAATTGCATAAAATTGCCCCCAATGTAACGAGACTGCATCCACGGCAACTGCACCCAGATCTGGCTCCCATGAAACATATTTAGGCAACTGGTGATGTAATCTGGATGGAACAGATCAATGGCTGGCAACCCAAATCGAGTGATAATTGTGTGACAAAGTTTAGAATTCAACATCCACTCTATATTGGCATGAAACGTACGCGACCTATGGTCGGCCACCACATTAGCTATAGGTGGTGAATAAATGAGTGAAATGCAGATATGCCTTGACATACACCAATGCCACATGATGGTACCCAGTTAACACATGATACTGATCGTGCTCCTCCCATATGATTAATATATGCCACTGCTGTGGTGTTATCAATCTGGAGTTGAATGTGTACATCCTTCATTGAGGAGCAATATGCCTTTACCCATAAAATGCCCCCAATAAGGCGAAATAATTTATCCCATGTGTGTGGCAAATCAACCCTTCGTGTTCATGCCAGCTACCCCCACTGCTAGACTCGGTGTCTGTAGCCCCCCATACGAGAGCGCTGACATCAGTCTGGAAGATCAGGGAAGAGTCTAGTACCCAAAATGTTATTGGTAGCTAGATTAACATTAACAATGCACCACTGCAATTCTGCGAGAGCTGTGGTTAGTAACTGGATAACCCGAAGAAAATGGCTTGCATTCGATTTTAGTGCTAGTTCTCATGCTCTCTGCAAATGTTGATAATGCAAAGGCCCGAATATACTGCAGGAACCTGCTCCCCATTTACCAATGACCGTAGCGTCTTCTCGGATGGAGGGATAAAGTTTTGTGGCAAGTACAGACATCATCATCATCGACAACCTTGGCTGTTGGTAATGTTACTGTTATAGCAACGGAATTAATAAGAAACTCCAAATATTCAATATTTTTGGTTGGCTGTAACATGGACTTAGTTGGATGGAGCAACCCCTAATGACTCAAGCACCGATTCTTCAGCTGACTCATTAGTGTTGCTGAATTTAAGATATCAGCTAAATAAGCAATTGCAATGTGATGATGGGCTGAATAGCACCAGCACAGGTTTTTACAAATTAATAAATAGCCTGGGTGCTGAACTTAATCCAAGAGTCAATGCTTTGTATTGCCATAGCTGTGCCATCCAATTAAATTTCAAGTACCTGCGATAATGAGAATGAATTGGCAGTGAATAATACACATCTTGCAAACCAATAGTTGCCACATAACAGCCATGTGATAGCAGGTGTTTAGCAGTAATTAATTTAAGTGATTGAGGACGAGAATTACTCTATAACACCCATCTTTTTGAGATCTGGTGAAATATTAGACACAATTGTGGAGGATGATTAATGGCTTAATCAATCACCATTATCTATCTGTTCAGGCTCTTAAGTAGAAAACACCCACATTTTATTAGGCTTGTGCTGTTGAGGTGGATCTATCCCTGAGATAAACTCAATGGGAGACGTGAGACAGTATTTAGTATAAACATTTCATACATTATACAGCACCATTCATTAGAAAACATTTGCAATCAAGATTGGCCACCAGAACTTTATCGTTAAGAAAGGTCCCTGTACCTCTACAGTTGTAAAGCTGTTGTCTGCTCATATTGGGATTGTAGCCAGTCTGTCTCGGTGGGTACCCTCGTTGTCCCAGTGGCCTGCCCCTGCTGAGCCCAGCACCTGGATCTGACCTTCAGTATTAACCCAGGGTTGCGTATAGGTGGCCTTGAAATGCTTGACTACATTAAGCCAATTGCTTTGGCCTCATCATAAATTTCCATGACAAGGTCCATTCCAAACAATATTTCAGGCATTTGTACATTAATCGCCCTACATAAAGCAGCACATTTTTGGTTTAGTGTTGGCCTGATGGCAATATTCCCTGATGCAATTTCCTGAGAAATGCATTGCATAAAATACCCAACATATCTGTTGTGAGTTTGAGGAATGATTGTCCCTTGGACCATAGTGCCAAATGTAATAATTGCTACAGCCACCAGTTGGAGGACGTGTTAACACCGAACCTCCTGTCCCGTCAAAGAATGACGCATGGGTGCCCAGAACCTGGGTCACCATAGGCACTTTCAGTAATGCACATTAAACAGGTGTCTCATATTTGTTTGCAGTCACTTGCATCATATCTTGCTGGAGCTGGTGAGGTACTACATAATTGATACCGCTGGCAAGGGATTGTTCCATTGACTTACCAGTCCCCTCCGGAATAGCAACTCAGTGCCATTTCCGAGACACCTGGAGCGTGGTTCTTGTGCATGCTGGTGTTTGCACATGAGCAGGGACACCAGCATCAGGGTCAGCTGCAATCTGCCCACTTCTCCCAAATCATATAGTAGGGAGGCATCCTCCAGTCCTAAACAAGGCGCTGGAAGAAACCCCAATATATGGACCCTCCATATGTTGGTCTTGGTATGGCCCTCTTGGACATTACTGGCCGTTGGACCCTTATGTAATGAAGGTTGGAGCATCAGCTACATGTTCCCACAACCTCCCACACAGTCTTGTATGATCAGGGGAAGAGTCACCATTGTTGTCAGAGAACCCAGGTCTGTGACTTTATATTTGCCTTTTCATGGCTAAGAGCAGCCTCAGTCTGCTAGCACCCTTGGAAATAAACAGATGGACCAGGCTCATTCTGAAGCAAATTCCAGTTGGCCTGCCTTTTGTCAATGGAGATAGTGGGGGAAATTAGCGTGCTATTTTAACTGCTGCCGGTAAAACGGCACCCGGCATCGGAACCGGCGTTGCCGCGCTTATCTCCCGACCCGATTAAATTGGTGAATCCCTGGACCCACGCTAAGACGGATCTTCGGAAGTGACAGCTCCAACTCCCCACTTCTACTGACTGCTCGAGCCAGCTTTACGGAGTGGATATGCTTCTAAGTAAAGTTTTTAGAAACACTTACCTTAGAAGTTCCTACTTACCCGCTGGTGGAGCTGTGCCTTCCAGCCCGTTCAGTGTGACATGCGCGGACGTAATGACGCGCATGCCCCTGGCGGGGCTTCTTCACGTAGTCACTCACGTGACTCCGAAGTAAAATCCCTTTTGTGGTCTTACTCTTTGTCTAGGTACCCTTTGGCTCCCAATCATATTTATCAAGAGCAGGTCATGGGATTTTTAGTCCTTCTAAATTATTGTTTGTGTTCTTCCTGGTTTCCTTTATATTCGTCGAGGACCTTGTTCGATTTCATTTTCTTAATCCATACGTGTGCTCTTGTTTCCTATTTGCCCAAATGTATAACTTACAATAACTCTTGTCATCCAAGGTTCTCAAGGATTGCTATCCTTATTTTTCATCCTCAAAGGGCCTGAATGCTAATCAGCTGGCCTTTAAAGGACTCCTACATGTCAGATATGGAGTTACTCCTAAACTGCCATTCCCAAAATACTTTCTTTAGTTACTGTCAAACACTGCTGTAAGCTTTAAGATAACCATATAACCATATAACAATTACAGCACGGAAACAGGCCCTCTCGGCCCTTCCAGTCCGTGCCGACCATTTGTTTTCCCCTAGTCCCATCTACCTGCACTCAGACCATAGCCCTCCATTCCCTTCATGTCCATATACCTATCCACTTTACTCTTAAATGTTAAAAGAGTAAAATTGTTAAATGATCTTCCCCAATTTCACACTTTCATCAAGGGACTAGTCTTATCCTTATCACGCACCATTTCTGGCTTCATTACTTCTGGCTGACTGCCCTCCGAAGCCTCCAACCTTATTTCCCCAGTCCCGCGTGGCCGGATTTTATCTTATCCCCAAAATACACAAAAAGAACTTCCCTGGCAGACCCATTGTTTCTGCTTGTTCATGTCCCACTGAATTAATTTCCACATACCTCGACTCCATCCTATCCCCCCTACCTATGGACAAGACACCTCACATGCCCTTCGTCTCTTCAATGACTTCTGTTTTCCGGGTCCCTACTACCCCATCTTTACTATGGATGTTCAGTCACTCTACACGTCCATCCACCACCAGGAAGGTCTTAAAGACCTCTGTTTCTTCCTCGACCGCACAACCAGCCAATTTCTATCTACTAACACTCTCTTCCATCTAGCAGAGCTCGTCCTTACCCTCAATAACTTCTCCTTCGACCTCCCACTTCCTGCAAATCCAAGGCTTAGCTATGGGCAATCGCATGGGCCCCAGCTATGCCTGCCTTTTTTTCGGGTACGTCGAACAATCTGTTCCAGGCATACACTAGCGCTATCCCCGAACTCTACCGCTACATTGACGACTCCATTGGCGCTAACTCCTACACCCATGCAGAACTCACAGCGTTCATTAACTTCACGACTAATTTCCATCCTGCATTCAAATTCACATGGACCATCTCTGACATTTCCCTACCGTTTATAGTTCTCACCGTCTCCATCACAGAAGACAGGCTATCAATTGACATTTATTACAAATCAACTGACTCCCATTGCTATCTGGACTACACTTCCTCCCACCCTGCTTCCTGTGAAGACTCTATCCCCTACTCCCAATCTACGTGGCATTTGCGCCCAGGATGAGCTTTTCCATACCAGGTCATCGGAGATGTCCTCAGTCTTTAAAGAACGGGGGTTCACCTCTTCTATTATAGATGAGGCCCTCTCTAGGGTCTCTTTGATATCCCTCAGCTCTGCTCTTCCTCCCTCTCCCCCATTCGTAACAAAGACAGAGCCTCTCCTTGTCCTCACCTTCCACCCCATACAGCACATAATAATCCAACATTTCCACCACCTCCAACGGGATCCCACCACCAACCACATCTTCCCATCTCCACCCCTTTCCGCTTTCTGCAGAGACAGTTCCATCTGCAACTCCCTGGTCAATTCGTTCCTTCCCACCAAAACCACCCCCTCCCCAGATACTTTCCTCTGCAACTGCAGGAAATGCAATACCTGTCCATATACCTCCCCTCTTGACTCTGTTCAAAGAGCCCTACAGTCTTTTCAGGTGAGGCAGAGGTTCACTTGCACCTCCTCCAACCCCATCTACTGTGTCCACTGTTCCAGATGTGGACTCTTGTATATCGGCGAGACCAAACATTGGCTCAACGATCATTTTGCTGAACACGGTGGCACAGTGGTAGGGTTGCTGCCTTACAGCGAATGCACCGCCGGAGACCCGGGTTCAATCCTAAATACGGGTGATATCTGTATGGAGTTTTTACGTTATCCCCATGATCTGCATGGGTTTTCTCCAAGATCTTCAGTATCCTCCCACACTCCAAAGACATACAGGTTGCAGGCTAATTTGCTTGGTAAATGTAAAGAAAAATGTCCCTAGTGCGTGTAGGATAGTGTTAATGTGCGGGGATCGCTGGTTGGCGCGGACCCGGTGGGCCGAAGGCCCGGATTCCGCACTGTATCTCCAAACTAAACTACAAACTAAACTAAACTAAACCTCCACTCGGTCTGCCAAAACGTACCTGATCTCCTGGTTGCTCAACACATCAACTCCCCCTCCCATTCCCAATCTGACCATTCTGTCCTGGGCCTCCTCCATTGTCAGAGTGAGGCCCAGTGCAAATTGGGGGTACAGCACTTCATATTTCGCTTGGGTAGCTTGCACCCCAGTGGTATGATCATTCACTTCTCAAACTTCAAGTAGCCCTTGTTTTCCCTCTCTCTCTCTCCATCCCCTCCCCCTTCCCAGTTGTCCTACTAGTCTTACTGTCTCCGACTACATTTTATCTCTGTACCGCCCACTCGCCTGACATCAATTTGAAGAAGGGTCTCAACCTGAAACTTCACCCATTCCTTCTCTCCAGAGATGTTGCCTGTCCTGCTGAGTTACTCCAGCATTCTGTGTCTTCCTTATTTTTATCCATATCTAACTTAAAATTTATAGAATTATGATCACTATACCCAAAATGGTCTTGCACTGAAACCTTGAATACCTGATCAGACACAATGTCTAGTATAGCCGCTTTATTAATTTGATTTACGAACTAACTAATTAAATTTTGTTTCATGAAACACTGCTGGATGCATCTAACACATTTTGCCCCATCTAAGTTCTTGATAATTCCAATTTCCCTCTAAAACAACCATGTTGTGTTTACATCTTTCCATGATCTGCCTACAAATCTGTTCCTCTATCTCATGTTGTTATTGGAAGGTCTAAAGCACAACTCCATCAGAGCAGTTGCACATTTATTATTCCCGAGCACTATCCATGATGCCTCACTATCCATAATGTACTCTCTAAGTGACAGTGTTACATTCTCCATGGTCAGTAGAGCAACCCGCACTCCTCTATTCCACCCCTTTCTATCACTTTAGAAACATCTAAACCCTGGAATACTGAGCTGATAATCTGCCCTTCTCTCAACTAAGTTTCTGTAATTTGACATTGTATTTACATGCACTAATCCGGCCTTTAAACTCATCTGCCTTACCCATTATGTTTAAGAGGGAACTGCCAATGCTGGAAAATCGAAGGTAGACAATAATGCTGGACAAACTCAACGGGTGAGGCAGCATCTATGGAGCGAAGGAATAGGCAATATTTCGGGTCGAGACCCTTCTTCAGACTGATGTGAGGGTGGGGTTGAGGGGGGAGGGGGTGGGAAGAAGAAAGGAAGAGGCGGAGACAGTGGGCTGAGGGAGAGCTGGGAAGGGGTGGAGAAAGCCGGGACTACCTGAAATTAGAGAATTCAATGTTCATACCGCTGGGGTGTAAACTGCTCTCACCGATGTAGAGCAGCTGACATCTAGAGCAGCGGATGCAATAGATGAGGTTGGAGGAGATGCAGGTGAACCTCTGCCGCACCTGGAAAGATTGCTTGGGTCCATGAATGGAGTTAAGGGGCGAGGTAAAGTAACAAGCACAGCATTTCCTGTGGCTGCAAGGGAAAGTGCCAGGAGAGGGGGTGGTTTGGGTGGGAAATTGACCAGGGTGTTATGGAGGGAGCGGTCTCTGTGGAAAGCAGACAGGGGAGGAGATGGGAAGATGTGCCCAGTGGTGGGATCCTGTTTGAGGTGGCAAAAATGTCGGAGGATTATTTGTTATATGTGACAGCTGGTAGGGTGGAATTTGAGGACTAGGGAGACTCTGCCCTTGTTACGAGTGGGGGGATTAGGGGTGAGAACAGAGCTACGGGATATAGAAGAGCCCCTGGTGAGAGCCTCATCTATAGTAAAAGAGGGGAACTCCCATTCCCTGAAGAATGAGGACATCACTGATGCCCTGGTGTGGAACACCCCATCCTGGCTGCAGATGCAGCATAAACAGAGGAATTGGGAGTAGGGGATGGAGTCCTTAAAGGAAGCAGGGTGGGAAGAAGTGTAGTCCAGATAGCCATGGGAGTCAGTGGGTTTATAGTATAACAATGAATCCCATGGCTCACAAGTGAGAGCAGAGCAAATGGGGCAGGGCTAATGCGGCAAGAGAGGCGGGGCAAGAGGGGACGCTGTTATATATATTTTTAAGTTTTAAATGTCAATAACATAAAATATACCGTCAATCTGAACAAAACTTTCATTTAATTTAAATGAAAGGAAAATGGTGAGTAAGGTGGGCCAAAAACTGTAGCGCTATTGTGTCCCTTTTTTGCGCAAATACAAACTGGGCAAACAAACGGACAAACAAACAAGACGAGGGTTTTAGTAATATAGAGATATATTCAACTGTTTTATTTAATATAAATTATATTAAAATTATAGCTATTAAAATTATAATAATTTTCTAATCTTTTGTTGCCTTTTCAATTTTCGTCACCTTGGCTTTCATTTTTATTTACAGATCTTTATAAAATATTTTTGTTATAAATTTTGCTCTTTTGACCAACTGCTCCTTTCTGAGGCTTGCCTGTTTGTGATTATACAATAAGATTATTTCATTTCCTATTGGAGGATATAATTTTGTATTTGTCATCCATTTTGAATTGTGTTTTATTGTGTGGGTTTGTCCGGGTCCGTGAATATTCGTTTTAGGCGTTTGTGAATCTTTTCCCTCAAAACTTGAAAAAACTATACAATTTTTACATATTCCCGGAGGGTTTTTCCTCCTCCTCTTAATGTTTGTAAAATTAGAACATTCAGTTCATCCTTTCCCTGCTTTTTCGGTAAAAATCATAAACAATTTCAAAATGTTAAAAAAATCAAACTGCTCTCACCATAGAATGTTGGTGAACGCTCCATCGTGTGATGTCACAATGCCCACAGATGTCCAATCGGAATGGATTCATTTACATATGCCTATGCTCCAGCCCCAGCTCCGCCCCCCCGCTGCCTGTGTCGAAGGTGATATGGAGTTGGGAATAGATAGACTACCCCTACCCCTCCCCTTCCCCCTCTCTACTCTTCCCCCTCTCCCCCCCATCTCCTCCTCCCTCCACATTCTCCCTCCTCCCCTCCCCCACACCTCTCTCCCCCTCCCCACCCCTCTCTTCTCCCCCTCCCCACCCCTCTCTCCTCCCCTATCTCCATCTCCCTCTCCTTACCCCTCTCCCTCTGCCCACCTCCCCTCCCCCTCCCATTCTCCTCCCCACCGCACCATCCCCTCTCCCCCCTCCACCCTCCACCCTACCCTCGTCCCCACTCCACCTCTTCTTCTCTCCCCCTCCACCTCCCCCTCCAAATCCCCCGTCCCCTCTCCTCCCTCCCCCTCACCCTTTCCTCTCTCTCCCCCCTCCCTCCCCCCTCTACTCTCTCTCTCTCTCTCTCTCTCTCTCTCTCTCTCTCTCTCTCTCTCTTCCCTCCCCTACTCTCTCTCCCTCTAATCTCGACCACCCCTCCCTCCCTCCCCACCCCCTCCCTTCCAACCCCTACATTTCCCCCACTCCCCCTTTCTCTCCCCCCCCTTCTCTCTCTCCCCTTCTCCCTCCCACTATCTCTCCCACCTTATTTTTCTCCATTCTCTCTCCCCTTCTCTCTCCCCTCTCTCTCCCCCTCTCCCTCTCCCCGTCCTCTCTCTCCCCTACTCTCTCTCCCCCCACCTTACCACCCTCCTCCCTCCTCTCGCCCTCCCCCCCACCCTCCACCTCCCATTCTCCTCCCCCTCTCCACCCCTCACTCCAATCCCCTCCCCTCCCCCTTCTCCACCCTAACCCTCCTGTCCCCCTCCACCTCCTCTCCCTCATCCTCCCTCCCCATCTCCCCTCAACTCTTTCTTCCCCTCTACTCCCCTCTCTCTCTCCTCTAATCTCTCTCTCTCCCCTCTAATCTCTGTCCCCTCGCTCCATCACCTGTCTTTCCCCCCACTCCCTCCTTCTCTCTCTACCTTATCTCTCTCCCCCTTCTCTCTCCCCCTTCCTCTCTCTTCCCCTTTCTCCCTCTCCCCCTCCACTCTCCTCTCTCCCCCCCTCCAATCCACTCTCCCCTTCCTCCTACCCCTCTCTCCCTCTTCCACCACTCCCCCTACCCCCTCTCCCTCCCTTCCCACTCTTCCACTTCTCTCCCCAGTTCCCCACCTCTCCCCTCCACACCCCTCTCTCACCCCTCCCTCACCTCTCTCCCCCCACCCCTCCCCTATCCCTCTTCCACCACTAAAACGCCCTACCCCTTTCCCCCCCTCCCTCCCCACACTTCCGCTTCTCTCCTCCCTTCCCCCAACCCCTCTCCCCACCCCTACCCCTCGCTCTCCCCTCTACCTTGCCCCTCCCTCCCCACTCTTACCCCCTCCCCCTCCCTCTCCACTCTTCCCCCACTCTCCCCCCTACCCCCTCCCTCCACACTCTTGCCCCTCTCTCCCCCTCCCCACTCTCTCTCCCCCCTACCCACCGCCTCTCCCTCTCTCACCCCTTTCCCACCCCTCTCTCTCCTCCTCCCCTTCCTCCATCTCTCCACTCTCCCTCTCTCCTCACCACTCTCCATCCATCCTTCCCTCCCACCCTCTCCTCCCCCCTCCCCCCTCCCCCACACCTCTCTCCCACTCCCCTACCCTCTCTGCCCCCTCCCCACCCTCACACCCATCCCCCCACCCCCTCTTTCCTGCTCCACTTCCCCCTCTCTCTCCCCTCTCCAATTCTCCTCATCCCTCTCTCTCCTCCCCTCCCCTCCTTCCCTCCCACCCCCTCACTCCCCCCATCCACCACCCCTCTCTCCCCTCCTCTCACCCCACACCCCCTCCCCCCTACCCCTCTCTCCCTCTTCCACCACTCCCTCTCCCCCTATGTGTGTGGGGTGGTTAGTGTGCGTGTGAAGCCGCAGCACCCCCCTCCCCCCCCCCCCCCCCCACTGTGCATTGGGGGAACAGACCCAGCGGGTCTGCACTTGGTCTAGTAACTTTTAAAACTATCGTTCGTTGGTTTGTTGGTTTGTAAAGGTTATATTTCGCGACAATTCATTTAAGCTATTTGTGAATTTACTCCTCCACCCTTTGACGTAACAGAGAATTTTTTGGTTTTGAAAATTATAACATTTGGTTATTAATTTCCCTGCATTTTTAGTAAAAAACATCAAAAATAATTAAAATCAAGCTTCTGCATGACTCACAGTGCCATCACAATCACAATGGATCTCATTTACCTATGGTATCACATCACAATGGGAGAAGGCTAGGAGCTTGGAACCGTCACGTGAGCCCACTAAAATCAAGCAGCTGCATGAGTCACAGAGCCATCTCACAGATGTCTAATCACAATGGATCTCATTGGGACAGGTGCGGGTGATTGGAACCTTCACGTGATCCCACAAATGCAATCAACCTGGCATGCACAATCAAAAAGAGCAAGTTGTCCTACCCCCTCCCTCCATCTACCCCCTCCCTATCTATGCCCCTCAACTGCCCTCCTTCACCTCTACCCGTCTTATCCTCCCCCCTCTCCTCTCCTCCAACCCCTCCTGTTCTCCCACCCTCCATCTCTCCCCCTCCTCATAGTCTCTCCCCTCCACATATCCCTTCCTCTTCTCTTCCCTCCCCTCCTCTTATCTCCCCCCTCCCAACTCCCCCTCTTCTCCCCCCTCCCATCTCCTCCAACCCCCTCACTCACCCCCTCCTCTCTCTCCTCCCCCCTCTCCCCTGTACTCTCTCTATACCCTCTATTCTCCCTCCCTCTCTGTGCCTTCCCCCTCTCCCCTTCACTCTTCCCCTTTCTCTCCCCCTTCCTCCCTCTCCCCTCTTCTCTCTCCCTCTCCTCTCTCCCCCTCCAATCTCTCTCCACCTCCCCCTCTTCCCCCTCCCATCCCCTCTCCCCCCCACCTCTACCCTCTCTCCTCCCTCATTTCTTCCTCACCCTCCCCTCCCTTCTACCCCTCCCCTCTACCTCCCTCCACATTCTATTCTCCTCCCCCTCTCCACCCGCCCTCTCCACCCCCCCCTCTCCACCCTCCCCTCCACTCTCCCCTCCACCTCTCCCCCTCCCGTCTCACCTCTCCTCACCCTCCCCCTTACCGCTCCACTCTCTGCCTCACTCACCCCCTCCTCTCATCTACTCGCTCTCTCCCCTCTAATCTCTCTGTCTCCCTTCTGATCCCTCTCTCTCCCACTTCCTTCCATCCATGTCTTTCTCCCACTCCCCCTTCTCTCTCCCACTCTCCATTCTCTCGCTCCCCTTCTCTCTCTCCCCCTTTCTATCTCTCCCCCTCCTCTCATCTACTCTCTCTCTCCCTTCTAATCTCTCTGTCTCCCTTCTGATCTCTCCTCCACATCCACTTCCTTCCACCCATGTCTTTCTCCCACTCCCCCTTCTCTCTCCCTCTCTCCTCTTGCTCCCCTTCTCTCTCCCCCATTCTCTCTCTCCCCCATCTATCTCTCCCCCTCCTCTCTCTCCCTCCGCTACCACATATGGCTGTGATTTTTGGCCATCTTACTCAGTCTCCCTCCGCTCATCAGGTGCAGAGGATTCTTCCCAGCAATGAAAAATAAAAGTGTTATTAGTGTTTAAAAACATTGTTGAGAATCTCTCTCCTGTCAATCACGCCATGAAAGCCATGCTTCTACCATTGGGAGGGGGGGAGAGATTATAAAACCCGCAAGTGTGGGTGTGGCTCAGTCTCTGCAAGATGGGCGAGGGATAGGTCACAACTCTGTCTGAGCTGAACACACTGAGTGTCTACTGAACTGTGAGTATGGTTTCATGGTGGTTTCACCCTGCTTGAAATGGGATAAAACTGCATTTGAATGTGCTGGTCTTGTACCCTGCACGAAATGGTATAAAACTGCATTAGAATTTGGTGGCCTTGCACCCTGCTTGAAATGGAATTTCAAGGAATAACCTTGAGTCAACTGCTCCCTCCCCCCTCCACCCCCCACTGGCCACTAATATTGGAATTGGTGGAGAGGTGGAATATTGCATTGGAGGACCAGCCCTCCCGTGTGAACATGGGACCCAACGATTCCCACATAGTCTAGTTTTATGTATTTCTACGCCGCTACTTGGATTTTACAAAACTACATAGGAAGATTTGGAAATAAAATCAAGGGATGGGGTGGTAGGTGACACTTTGAGTTGCAAAACAAGAAGAACAGGCATAATCTTTTGTCTTGGCTTGATATCTGATTGGAGTACATATGATTTTCTCTGTATGTATATGCTATTGCATATTTTGATAAACTTAAATCTCTTCTTCTGATCAGTGCAAATTCTAGGGTATGAGTAATGACTACCTAAATCAAGCAAAAAGCTGTCTGCCAATGGGCCCTAGCATCTTCCTTTTGTCCATTTGCAGAAACGTGAGAAACAGGAATGAAGCATAGATTTCAGTCTAAAAAAAAAGTGAAGATGAAATTTAAAAAAAGTTGCAAAGGCATGGAGTGTGAGATCGAGGTTGATGCGAAATAAAACATTAAAACCAGCTGTCCTAGCAGCATGAGGCTAGAATATTTCCACAGTCAGATTAACTTAATTTGATTTCAATGGTAACCTCACTCTATTCAGCAAAAAATATGCTGCAGAAAACCGCAACATAATTTGTATCTTTACAGCTCTTTAATGTAGCTGACATCACAAGGCACCTCCAAAACAAAACACCGGCTGTAGAATAAGAATTTTAACCAGGTGATTAAAGTTTCAGTGAAAGAGTCGAAGGAAAGAATAATCACAGGGAGCTTGAGAGCTGTAAGGATATAACAAAATACACAGAAATAGAAGATCGAGAAGGGAAGGATTTGAAAACATGGACAAGAAGTGCTTAGTCCAAGTGCGACTTATCTGATCTCATGTTTATCTACATGAGAATGATAGTGAACAGTATTTGAGCAAGTTTATATATCGGCAGCAGAGTTTTAGGTGACCCCAGATTGAAAAATGTAGAAAGGTGGAGGGTATCCTGAAGTTGAGTGTGCTGGATATGATAAAGTTAATGGTGAATGTTTTAACAGCAGATATGTTTAGCCAAGGCAAGGTTACGTGATGTTATACAGAGGAAAGTCTTAGCCATTACATGGTCATGAGGTCCACAACTCATATTGGGGTGAAACGTGATGCCAATGTTACAAATTGTTAAGTTTAGTGATGGGTAGATGGCAAAGAGAAAAACAGAGTTGTGTAGGAATGAGCTGCAGATGCAGGTTTAAACTGAAGATAAACACAAAATCCTAGAGTACCCCAGCTGAACAGGCAGCATCTCTGGAAAGAAGGAAAATATGACATTTTGGATTGAGACCCTTCCTCAGACTAAAAGTCACATAAAATTGGGAATGAGGAGATATAGACAATGATGTAGAGAGATATAGAACAAATGAATGAAAGATATGGAAACTAGTAACAATGATAAAGGAGACAGGTCAATGTTAGCTGTAGCTAGGTAAGAACGAAAGACTTGGGTGGGGGAGGGATGGAGAGGGAGGGAATGCAATGGTTTTTTGAAGTTAGAGAAATCATTTCAGATCGCTGGGTTGTAAGCAGCCCAAGCAAAATATGAGATGTTGTTCCTCCAATTTGCGTTTAGCCTCACTCTGACAATGGAGGAGGCCAAGGACAGAAAGGTCAGTGTGGGAATGGGAAGTAGTCCTGCTAGTTTCACTGTTCAAATCCCTTCATATCACCACTTCCACAGGCAACAATGGACCATTGTGGGCTCCTTAGCCATCTAATTTGTTTTGTTTATTTCATACCTCTAGTTTTCCTCTCCCCTGACTCTCACTAAAGAAGGGTCTAGACCTGAAAAATCAGTGATTCCATTTCTCCAGAATTGCTGCCTGACCCAGTGAGTTACTCCAGCAGTTGTGTCAATTTTAGATGATGGGATTGTTCTTTATCAAAGATTTTTTTTTAAATTACACAAAAAATGTTTTGGGGAGAGTGATCTAGTAGTAGATTTGAAGGAAAATGAAACATTATCAGATTACCTGGAACAGAGGTGATTACAATGAGTGCTAGATACCGCCCTATCCAACACAGGTACTGACTACTCCCGTCATCAAAGGCTGCCACAATCATCAAAGACCCAAACCACCCTTGTCATGCTCTTATTTCATTCTTACCATTGGGAAGAAGATGCAGGAGCCTGTAAACCTATGCTAAGTACTAGTGGTAGTAGGTAGGTCATGTTTCTCAATTTGTCACTAGGTCACCAGGAACCATCAGGCTCTCGAACATTACACAACATTGACCTCAGTAACAATTAATTTCTATGGACTGTGTCTTTGGTTGAACTACAGATTATTCCTGTCTCATTATTTAGTAAGCTCGTCAGTGAGGCAATTCAAAATTAAAATCTGAAGGCAGCATTTGACATTTATAATTGAGACCAAAATGAGCACAGTTAAGCAATCTAAAGCAGTAATCTAAAAAGGTGCATGCCCAGTGAATTTACTTTTCAGTGGTAGATATTTGTATTTTGATGATTTGGGAACTGAAGCAAGGAGAGGTGAAAATAAACTGCTGAAACCTGAGGAAGGATCTCGACCCGAAACGTCGCCTATCTCCTTCGCTCCTTAGATGCTGCTGCACCCGCTGAGTTTCTCCAGCCTTGTGTACCCTGCTGAAATCATTCCCTGGATTAAATAATTGGAATATTTAAGTGATTGATGATATGTTATGGCATTCTGCCTCTGACTTTACGGCTTTCTTGATGCACTATTCTTTGTCACTAACAATTATCAATATTGTAAAGTTATTAAAATATATTATGGTTTAAATGCAGCATTATCCTTACAGTTAGTTAATATCTATACAATAACCTATTCTGTTATTGAACCATTTTTATTTCAGCTATGTACTTTGTGGAACAAGTCAAGAAAAGTATTCTACAGTCCAGTATACATAGAATACTGAGGTTCTATTCATATTATTCTTTGTTTCTGTTATAATCTTGGTGCTGACTTTCTTAACTAAAAAACAACCTTATTAGTAAGCATACATGATAAGCATCACCATTATGGACAAACTAAAGCTGAAGTACTGATCTTACTAAAATACTCAATATCCTTATTAACTATGCAGTAGAAGACTGATATTGTCATTTATAGAAATACCAGACTCACTTTAGTCACAATATTTGTGTACAATTGCCTGATAATTCTATTCTAAATTAAATATGTTGAAGATAACAAAAGCATCAAGATTTCCCAGGAAGTTCAATCAGAAACGTCAATACAATTCTCTGACAATGAGGAAACCCAAAGAAATTACATGAACATTTAAAATAAATCACTTGCCATGTTTCTGCAAGGCTTTCTGTTAATTGTGACAGAAGATTGAAAAAGCCTTTTAGTAATCTCACCCGTTATTTTAATGTGCACATACAATATATATTCAAAGGCATGGTGTGAAAAATGTAAGACTTTGTGGGCACTTTCCCTTGCAACCGCAAGAAATGCAACACTTGTCCCTTCACCTCCCCCTCCACTCCTTTCAGGGACCCAAGCAGTCCTTCCAGGTCCGACAGAGGTTCACCTGCACCTCCTCCAACCTCATCTACTGCATCCGCTGCTGCAGATGCCAGATGATCTATATCGGTGAGACCAAGCGGAGGCTTGGCGATCGTTTCGCCGAACACCTCCGCTCGGTCCGCAAAAACCAACCCGACCTCCCGGTGGCTCAGCACTTCAACTCCCCCTCCCCATTCCGCATCCGACCCTCTCGGTCCTGGGCCTCCTCCACGGCCAGAGTGAGCAACACCGCAAGCTGGAGGAACAGCACCTCATATTCCGTTTGGGGAGTCTGCATCCTTTGGGCTTGAACATTGAATTTTCTTAATTCTGTTAACCCTTGCTGTCTCCTCCCCTTCCCACCTCTCCCTCAGCCCTCGGGCCCTGGCATTCCCTCTATCTCTATCTCCCTCCCCCACCCCAGTCGCACCAGCTTCTCATTTTCACACCACAAACAGCTTACAATGGCTTGTTCCCTTTATCATCGATACTTTTTTGCATATCTTTCATTCATTGTTCCTTATCTCTCCACATCACCATCTATATCTCTCGTTTCCCTGATCCCTGACCAGTCTGAAGAAGGGTCTCGACCCGAAACGTCGCCTATCTCCTTCGCTCCTTAGATGCTGCTGCACCCGCTGAGTTTCTCCAGCTTTTTGTGATCACTGAGGGTGATGAGTCCTCATGAGACAGGGAGGAGGTACAGAGGCTAATAGGCTGGTGCTCAGAAAACATTTTCATTTTCAGACCACATTAAGGGCACTTAAGGTCAGTAAAACCACACTCACAGTTTAGTGGACGTTTTCAGTGTTTTTCACAGCTCAGACTGAGAGATGTGCACCCTCTCACTTCAGAGACACCATCAATCAGAGACTGACTGAGGCACAACACTTCGGGGTTTTATAGTCCCTCCCCCCTCCCACCAGCAGGGGCAGCAGAGAGAATGTCAACATTTTTAAAACATTAATAACTCTTTTATGTTTCATCGATGGGAAAAATCCTCTTGTCCTGCGCAGCGGAAGGGGACTATGAGTAAGTTGGCCAAAAATCACAGCCGTAAGTGGCAGCGTTTTTTCTAAAATCATGAAACAGAAAAACAGGAAGTGGTCAAGATCTTACTTTTAGTTATATAGATTACTTTATTGTCATTGTAGTGTTACACACAACAAAATTCAGGTGCACTGCCTGAGCGGAGCTCAAATGTACAAGATAAAAAATAACAATAAAAAAACAGCAAAAAACGGAGAAAAATAAAAATTGTTCATATCTCACGTGCATATACTGTGACACATACACACAGATTCACACACGCATAGATGTTATGCCTACTTATGCACCCTAACCAGAATATATGATATTGCACTCAGAATGTCATTGTCAAAATATAAGATTGGGGAGTCTGCATCCTTTGGGCTTGAATATTGAATTTTCTCAATTCTGTTAACCCTTGCTGTCTCCTCCCCTTCCCACCTCTCCCTCAGCCCTGGGGCCCTGGCATTCCCTCTATCTCTATCTCCCTCCCCCACCCTAGTCGCACCAGCTTCTCATTTTCACACCACAAACAGCTTACAATGGCTTGTTCCCTTTATCACCGATACTTTTTTGCATATCTTTCACTCATTGTTCCTTATCTCTCCACATCACCGTCTATATCTCTCGTTTCCCTGATCCCTGACCAGTCTGAAGAAGGGTCTCGACCCGAAACGTCGCCTATCTCCTTCGCTCCTTAGATGCTGCTGCACCCGCTGAGTTTCTCCAGCTTTTTGTGTAACCCTCGATTCTCCAGCATCTGCAGTTTCTTCGTTAACATTTCACTACACCAATTGGTGTATGTGACCAATCAATAACCTTTGAACCTTTGAACCTATTCTGTCCAATATCTTATATTTTGACGGTACACAAAAAGCTGGAGAAACTCAGCGGGTGCAGCAGCATCTAAGGAGCGAAGGAGATAGGCGACGTTTCGGGTCGAGACCCTTCTTCAGACTGGTCAGGGATCAGGGAAACGAGAGATATAGACGGTGATGTGGAGAGATAAAGAACAGTGTAGTGAAATGTTTCTTGCCAATGTAGCACATAAAAAAAGAATACAGACATACCAATAATAAAGAGATTTAAACATAAAAAAACATCCCCCCACAATGGTTCCCATTATGAGAGAAGGCACAATGTCCAGTCCCCATCCCATGTCCACCCATAGTCAGGCCTATAGAAGCCTCTGCAGTCACATTTACGGAGGCCCGATGTTCCAGGCCATTCTCGCCAGGTGATGGTGCTCCGGCGTCGGGAGAATCCTCTCAGTGGCTTGGGACACCTGGAACGGCCGCTTCCTTACCAGAGTCCGCGGTTTTCAGAAGCAAACAAGGCCGCGCTGGATGGAGCTCCAGCACTGGCTCCCATTGTTAAAGTCAGCGCCGCCTCCCACAGCTGGTCGCTCCACAGACCCGCAGCTCCGCAATGTTTTTCCTCGGCGGTCTCAGCTCACCGGAGTTCCAGCGCGGCGACCTGGACAAGGCATCGCCCGCTCTGCGATAGTGCTACAGCACTCCAGAGCTGTCCTGCCGCCGAAGCCGAGGTCCTGGGCGGTCCCCTCAGGAAACGCCACTCCAGGCCTGCTGGTAGGCCACGAGGATGGGTCGAATGTGCAGCCCAGAGAAAAGCTGCTTCTCCGACCAGGTAGGGACCCTGAAAAGTAGTCCCTATCTGGTCCCCCTTCCCCCCACCCCCCACATAAAAAGACTAGAGCTCCAAAAACAAAACACTAAAACTCACTAAAAGTAAAAAAAGTGTGAAAACCAAACAGCTGCAGGCTGGGCAGCCATACCATACAGGACGGCGCCCCCTATCGCATTATTATTATAATAAATATTATAAATGAATATATCAGTATTGCATAAATGTAGGTACTGTACAGTATAAATATTCACAAAGGGGGGTGTGCTTTCAGTGCAGAGTTCAGTGTGGTGATGGACTTAGGGTAGAAAACTGTTTGTTAGTCTTGTGGTGTGTGTGCTTTGATGGACCTGTAGCGCTTTCCTGAGGGCAGAAGGGCAACAAGTGAGGGGCAGGGCAGGGGAGAGATGGGTCCTTTAGGATGCAGGATGACCTCCGCAGGCAATGGAACTATAGATGTCTTCCAGGGCAGGCGAGATGTGTGTTGGTGATCTTCTGGCTGTGTTAATGACTCTGCAGAGCCTTCTTGTCTGCCGCTGAACTGTTGCCATACCAGACCAGGATACCATGTGTCAGGACACTCTCAATGGAGCAGCGGTAGAAGAACACTCGCAGCTGTTGTGGCAAGTTGACTTTCCTGAGTGTTCTTAGGAAGTGACGCCATTGTTGCGCCTTCTTAACCAGAGAGTTTATGTTGGCTGACCGCGTAAGGTCTTCTGAGATGTGAGTGCCCAGGAACCTGAAACTGGAGACTCTATCCAATCTTTCTCTATTTATATGTAGTGGGGAATGGTCACCCTGCTTCTTCCTGAAATCAATTATAAGCTCTTTTGTTTTTTGGTGTTTGGTGCCATGTTGTTTTCTGAGCACCAGCCTATTAGCCTCTGTACCTCCTCCCTGTCTCATGAGGACTCATCACCCTCAGTGATCAGCCCCACCACTGTTGTGTCATCTGCAAATTTAATTATTGTGTTTGTGTTGTGTTTAAGAAAGAACTGCAGATGCTGGAAAAATTGAAGGTAGTCAAAAAATGCTGGAGAAAAGGTGAGGCAGCATTTATAGAGAGAAGGAATAGGTGACATATTGGGTCGAGATCCTGATGTGGGGGGGGGGGGAGAAAGGAAGAGGCAGAGACAGTAGGCTTGTGGGAAGGGGGAGGGGAATGAGGGAGAAAGCAAGGACTATCAAAAATTAGAGGTCAATGTTTATACCATTGGGGTGTAAACTACCTAAGCAAAATATGATGTGCTGTTCCTCCAATTTGCGCTGGGCCTCACTCTGGTAATGGAGGATGCCCAGGATAGAAAGATCAGATTGGGAATGCGAGGGGGGGGTTGAAGTGCCAAGCAACCAGGGGAACAGGTTGGTTAACACAAACTGAGCGGAAGTGTTGTGCAAAGCGATCGCTGAGCCTGCGCTTGGTCTCGCCGATGTAGAGAAGTTGGCACCTGGAATAGCAGATGCAGTAGATGAGGTTGGAGGATGTGCAGGTGAACCTGGAAAGACTGATTGGGTCCTTGGATGGAGTCGAGGGGGGAGGTAAAGTGACAAGTGTAGCATTCCTGCAGTTGCAAGGGGAAAGTACCCGGGGTGAGAGGGTGTTTGCGTAGTGTAGAAAGCTTAGTCTCACACAGGTTGAAGCACAAGCTTCTTTATTGTTCAGGTTATCATCATCTAAGCAGTACATTACACGTTCTCACTATTGCAGCTACTGGCAGGCAGTGGGTGAGTTCTTACACTATAAATCTTATAATTAGGCAGAGTTATAATTACTAAGCATTCTAATTGGCTAACATGAAATAGCCATTCTACATCTCTTCTTGTACAAATGAAAAAGCAATTGAGGCATTTCAAACTATAATGAGTAAATAATAATGTTGTTAAACATAATAGCTATATCTAGTACTAATGGTGTTAAACATAGTCGCCATATCTAGTGGGTGGCTTGGTAACCCGCCCGGTCCTCGTACGGTATGGAGCTGCCTCATCAACCTTTCCTCCAAAAAGTTGAGGGCTCGGTTTAATAAGTCTGGCGGACTATGTGGAGACACAACAGGGGAGCTGGGGGGTAAACTGTCGCGGGCATCGGGGAGCCAGTTACAACAGGGAACGCAGTGACAGACCGACGCAGGGAGTGGATGGGACTGGCCGCAGCAGATGTTGAGATAGCTGGAACCGTGGTCAGTTTAAACTTGAGCGGCGGGGGCATCAGGACCCCTGGAACTCAGGACGCCGTTCCTTCACAGCAAGGAGGTGTTGACAGGTTGCGTCTATAGGTGACACCATCGACTTTGACCAGGTTAGGAACATGGTTCCTTTGAGGGGCCTTGAATATGTCCCAGTTTTTGGTATGTCCTTTGTCTGTCTGTAGTCGGAACACTTGGCCTTGTATTAGTGGCTTAAGTGGTTTGCTGGTTTTGTCATAACTTCGTTTCCGCGCTTCTTGATTAAACTGTACGCGCTTTTGTATCATGGCAGGGGGACAAATCTTTGGTTGTAGATGTTTCTGAAAAAAAGGCAGCGGAGGACGTGTTCAGCAGGACATCAGGCGCTGGGCTGGAGAGCCTAGAATGTTATCTCTTGCAATGTTTTGCAGGTTCAGTAGGTCTAGGTAGAGTCAGATTTGACTAGGTGGGAGTGCTCCATAAGTTGTTTTGCGCTTCGAACAGCACGCTCGGCAAGTCCATTGGACTGTGACATTCCGGGCTGCTGGTGACATGTTGGAAGTTCCACCGCTTTACAAAGTCATTAAACTTTTGGCTGGTGAAATGAGTTCCGTTATCAGTCTGGAGACGAGTTGGTACTCCGTGTACAGAAAAATGTATCTTGAGCTTTTGAACTACAATCTCTGAAGTGATCGTTGGCAGAAAGACAATTTCAAACTGGTTAGAGTATGAGTCCACTAACACGAGATAGTGTTTCCCGTGCCATTCAAAAATATCGGCAGCCACTGATAACCATGGTAGAGAGGGATCTTGCTGAGATAGAAGAGGCTGCGTTTGCTGGTGCGGTGATTGACTGTTGCAGATATTGCATGATTCGGTTTTCTCCTGAATGTACTTGGTCATTACAGGCCTGTAGATCATTTATTTTGCTCGTTGTAAGGTTGCCTTCATGCCAGGGTGACCACCGTGAATCTCTCCTCATAGTACTCATTTCGCAAGGTAGTGGGAGTGACTGCTTGTGACCCTTGACAATAAACTCCGTCCTGTAGTATTAGTTCATCGCAAACTAGGAAGTAGGGTCGTATTTCAAATGGGGTATTTGACTGATTGTGTGGCCACCTGCCTTTAATGATGGAGGTCAGTAGCTGGGAGGTTTTATCTGCAGCTGTGTGTTCGTCAAGGCCGCGCAGGCGATCAGTTGGCATGAACGAGACTTTTCAGGTCAGAGAATTCATCCTTGTGGAATGGGTGTTGTTCGCTGGAGATGCATGGAGCTCTGGATAGTGTGTCTGCAATGTGCATGTCTTTACTTTTTTGTAGACAATGCAAAAGTCAAATCACTGTAGCTGCATCATCATTCACTGAAGTCAAGCCGGGGCTGCATGGATAGGTTTGCTCAGGATGGTGACAAATGGTTGGTGATCTGTTTCGACCGTGAAGCTTTCGCCAAAAATGAAATCTTTAAATTTCGAACAGGCGAAAACCACGGCGAGTAATTCCTTCTCTATCTGGGCTTGGCGTTGTTCCGTATATCATCAGGGTGCACGATGCGTAAATAAAATGGGCATCACATCACCGTTGAAGGATGTTTGTAGGCATGCGGCACCTAGCCCATACTGGGATGCAACGTAGGTGATAGTGACAGGCAGATTCAGACTGAAATATGCCACTGTTGGGTGCGCTGGTGAGCTGTAATTTTAAAGTCTCGATAGCTCGTTTAATGTTGTGGGTACTAAGACCAAACATTTGTCCTTGTGGGTCAGTTGTCATAGGGGAGCGCAAAGTTCACTGAGGTTTGGGATGAACTTGCCCAAGTAGTTGACCATGCCTAGAAATATTTGTAAACTGGTGACGTCGTTTGGGACTGGCAGCTCGTTGATGGCTGCAGTCTCAATGGGTCAGGCTTTAACCCGTTGCTGGTCAACACGTGACTGACATATGTAACTTCGGAGACACTGAACTTGCATTTTAGAGGGTTGAGTTTTAAGTTAATGTCTCGGTTCAATAATCTCGGCAAGGTTCAATAATTTTCGCAGGTTGGCATCATGCTCGGTCAATCTCGACCGTATACCAGATGTCGTCAACAATGATGGCACAAGGATAATCTGCAAACAGCTGTTCCATTGCGCGCTGGAAGACTTCACTACCAAAGTTGATACCGAAGGGCATTCTTAAAAATCGGTAGCAAAGCCAAAACGGGATGGGAAAAGTTGTTAGTGCAGATGACGCATGATCCAACGGGGTTTTGCCAGAATTAACTTTTGGCATCGAGAACTGAGAATACCGTTGTGTTGCCGATCTGTGCCACTACATCTTCAGTGATTCCTCATTGGATAGTGTTGGCGTTTGATTGCTGTGTTCAAATCTTTAGGATTGGTGCAGATGCGTAACTCCTTATCTATTTTTGTGGTGACGACCAATGGTGGTGGAGACCCAGTCCGAGGGTTCACTTACCTCGACAATGACTCCAATGGAGATCGTATGCTTAAGTTTGTTGTTTATTTTCTCCCGCATGCTGTGAGGGATGCGGTGAGGTGCACGGCCAATTGGGGTGATCGTATGATCTACAGTGATCTTATATATTGTAGGCAGTTTGCCCAGTTTGTCGTCAAATAAGTTTATAGTTTGGATAGCATCTGTTGTGTTGGTTCCTCTATCAAACAGAGTTTGGGGACAGCAATGCTCAAAATAAACCAGTCCCAGGTCATGGCATGCATTAATGTCAAGCAGGGTTCTGAACTTGGTTTGGCCCCACAATGTTAGAAGAGAAAGTTCTTTGTCTGCTCGTTGATAGTACACTTCAAATCAGCTTTACCCTTAAAAACCGGGTGAAGAATTTCCCCCTCCATAAGCATGTACAGTGGAGGAGTCATTTTTCATCAGCTCAGAGGTACTTATCTTGTTGAACTCTTTGAGTGACATAACGTTTACTCTTGCGCCGGGTATCGACTTTGGCAATCAGAAGTTTGTTATTGATTATCATAGTCACACAGGATGAATCACTTTGACCCTGGGGAGTGTAGGTTTAGAGAAAGTAAGGTAGAGTCAATGTCCTGTGTTATCAGAGTCGTTCCGTGGGAAACCTTGTCTTGTTCTTGAGAATCAGAGTCAGATGGGGTCTTGTTGAATCAGTTTGTTACAGCTTTGTCCTTGAAGCTGTACTCCACTAGATCGACAGAAAATAGCAAAGTGGTTGGTTTTCTTGCAATTATGACATACTTTCCCATGGGCAGTTAGAAATCCAAATTGGCACACCCCTGGGTTGGAAATAGTTGCAGTTTGAGTATCTCGTGGCAGGCACATTTTGATCTTTGCGGGAGGCAGTTAGAAATCTTTGAGGACTGAAACATTTAATCAATAAATCACATATTTCATAAATAATTAACTAGCCAGATTCACATTATATTGTTGTTGAGGGTTTAGCGCTATCAAAATCAGCAAGTGGTGCTGCAGTCTCTTCCTTATAAAATCCGACATGCATGAATGGCTTGCTCTAAAGTCAATTCGGCTCTTAACTTGCGGTCACTCATTCCTCCCACAACTTTATCTCGTACTAGAAACATAGAAACATAGAAAATAGGTGCAGGAATAGGCCATTCAGCCCTTTGAGCCTGCACTACCATTCAATATGATCATGGCTGATCATCCAACTCAGTATCCCGCACCTGCCTTATCTCCACACCCCCTAATCCCTTTAGCCACAAGGGCCACATCTAACTCCTTCTTAAATATAGCCAATTAACTGGCCTCAACTAACTACTGTGGCAGAGAATCCCAGAAACTCACCACTCTCTGTGTGAACATTTTTTTTTCTCATCTCGGTCCTAAAAGATTTCCCCCTTATCCTTAAACTGTGACCCCTTGTTCTGGACTTCCCCAACATAGGGAACCATCTTCCTGCATCTAGCCTATCCAATCCCTTAAGAATTTTGTAAGTTTCTATAAGATCCCCCCTCAATCTTCCCATTCTCCCCCCTCTAGCTCATTTGTCAACAACTCACCAAATCGGCATCGAGAGCTGAATGTCTCAGATCACCAATAAATCACTCCCACAGGCTCATCAGCCTGTTGCGCTGGGCAAATAATCTTGTTCTCTCGAGGATGCGATTCGATGGCAGGACACATATTTTTCTCTAAACTTCCTCAGCAGAACTGTTGGATTGTCGATAGTCTCATCTGCCAGACCATTCCCCTCTAGATGAGCTGGTGCAAATTTGATAGAATCAGGCGGATCATAGCCTCCGGATCCGCGTGATTCAACAATAGCGATGCTTCAGATCGTCGGGGTCGTTTTTGGTGAATGATGCAGATATAATAAGCATAGTCTCACAAACATTTGCCATCTCTCGGCAATATCGGAATCAAACACGAGCGGGTCTCGGCTTTCGACAAGAGTTTGCCATGTCGTCAAAATCGCTCACAAATAAAAACTGATAAACAAAATAAATCGCGATAAACAGACGCGGCTAGACCCGATTTTCTGAACACCATGTAGAAAGCTATAATCTCACACAGTTGAAGCACAAGCATCTTTATTGTTTCAGGTCATCATCATCTAAGCAGTAACATTACACGTTCTCACACGACTACAGCTACTGGCAGGCAGTAGGCGAGTACTTGCACTATAAATGTTATCATTAGGCGGAGTTATAATTACTAAGCATTCTAATTGGCTAACATGCAATAGCCATTCTCCAGGTAGGAAGGGACGAATTGACCAGGAGATAGGAGGGAACAGTCTCTGCGGAAAGCAGAAAGCAGAGGAGATGGGAAGATGTGCTAATGGCAGGATCCCGTTGGAGGTGGCAAAAAACGTAGGATGATTATATTGTTGTATGCGACAGCTGATGAGGTGGAAGGTGAGGACAAGGGGGACTATGTACTTGTTACGAGTCGGGGGTGGGGAGTAAGGGTGAACTGCGGGATATAGAAATCTATAGAGAAGAGGGGAACCCGCCCATTCCCTAAATAAATTGTGTTGTGGGTTGGAATACAGTCATATGGTTATAGAGAGAGTAGAAGAGGTGGCTCAGCACTCAGCCTTGTGGAGCCCCGGATTTGCTGAGTGAGAGAGACTTGTAGAGTGTGGGGGGCCCATCCTGATGAATATGCAGCGATATACTTTAAAAATAAACTGCCCTTTACATTGTTATTTGATGAATATTGGTGTATTCAGTCATGTACTGAAAAGCAAGGAGGTGAGGAGAATATTAAAATAATCATTCTTTTAGGGACAAACATTGACAATTAGCAAAAAGACAAAAGTGTGCGGATGTGCTTGCTCATACATATAGAAACAAGACACCTCCAAGTAATCACAAGGGTGAGTAGGGTGTGCAGTAATTGAAATTTAAGGAAAGATAATGAGAACTGTATGTAATTGTGTTCTGTTATTGAAAGGAAACAGAAGGTTAAAGAGGATCATGTACTGGTGCTCATTTTTATCTTAGTGCAATAAATCATTAAAAGAACATCAAAAGGTGTGTAATTTATGAGACGTCCTGGGTCAAATTCAGGTAACTGTTAGCATCAGTGGAGAATTAAAGGGTCATCCCAGTTTTAATTAATCTGAATCCCAATGATTTGGACGAGCAATTTTCTGCATTTATACGTCTGTTGTATGAGTGATAAATGTATTTTAAACAAACAAAAAACACATTTCTTATCCATCCAAAGTATTTTAAGATTGAGTAAGGAATGGGAAGGACCTTCTTCAAGATGATGATGTAGTTGCATTTTGAGTATTTTGAGATGTGCTATCCAGTCAAGGTAAATCAAAACATACAGGGATAAAGTGAAAAGCCACAGACAGCATTTGAAAAACAAGCCATGGTTGAGTGAAAAGTTACGATTTAAGGACTGGAGCCCTGTTGTGAAATAGCACTGTGAAGGGTCCTATGAATTGCACTAAACATGATGCATTATTATAAGATCCCATGTTTCCTCCTTTAAATTGAAGGCACAAGCCAGTAAACATATTTTACAGTATGACAGAAAACAAATAACTTCAATGCTGGTTAATGCTCAAAAAGACAGAGAGTGCTGGAGTAATTTAGTGGGTCAGGCACCATATATTGGAGAAATCAATAGGTGAAAATGTTGGGTCTAAAAGATGGGTATATAGATCCAAAACGTCACCTATCCATGTTCTCCAGAGATGCTGCCTGACCTGTTGAGTTACTCCAGCCTTTTTGCGTCCATTTTTTATACACACAGAATGTTTGAATTAATACTGCAACCTTTACTGCATGGGAATACAGATTTAAGTTCTCAGTATGAGTTTAGCACTCCTTTACTGAAGTAAAAGAATCCCCAGAGCATCTGAGTACATTGATGCAGCAGATATAGCTTCAAAAAAACCTCCTGCCATTTACAGTGTTTTTTTTGGATAATTATATGTGTTCCTGACATACTATCAATATTCTTGAACAATTCCGAGATGGATCTCTTTTGTCTTTCTTGCCAATGTTTTACTTTCACCAGATCCATGCTTTTTATATACCGTCAGTGGAAACGCTGGATCCCATGCCTATTTTGGATGGAGTCGCTTCCCAGGGTTGAACTGCTTCCTATTCCAACACCAGTCCCCACAAAAAAGGATCTTTCCCACAGGCATGTTCCAATCACAGTTTATTTTAGCTCTGCCTACAACTATACCACTTGAGAAATGGGTTTAATATGGTCTCTAACTTTCTGTATTGAACTCTTTAATGTTGGCAGGAATATTACATAATTTATTTTCTTTGTCATTTCGTCCCTAACATGAAGGATAGCAGATTGGTCCTTCTCTGCTCCCCCTTCTAATGTATTTTAATTGCTCTATATTTTTCCTTGCCTTTGCATTGGAAAAACAAACATACCACTGGACGTGGCCTAACTGTAAAAATAAGTAATATTTCCACCTTCCTATTTTATGATTTTTTTCATGCTCTCCTTCACATGAAGCACCAGATATTTTTATGGGTTATGTTGAGCTTTACAACCTCCTACATCATTATTCAGGTAAGGCAATCAAGAAGATTACACTTTTGATTAATCCCACACTGACATCCCTTGCCTGGTAAATTCTATTAACAAGTTGAGCGTGTTTTTTCCCTTACCACAATCCTGCATTCTTATGGAAGTTTATAATGGAGAAAACTAAATTGTTTTTCTACTCCCACCTGTGTATGAGTATTTCCTCTTCTTCCAATAATAGTGAGCGGGAAAATATCAGAATAAAAAACAATGCTAACCAATTATACAATGATATAAACAGCATAAAAAGTAGCCACTGAGCTTCTCAGCATTTGTCTAGATCTTAGTTGATTTAATTATCTTTGTTACTCCCCATTTAAACTCCACATCCTTTGATTCTCATTTTATTGCAATGTGAATAACCTGTGATTCACAAACCCAATTAACGTTTTTTGTCTTATCTACATATAAAGGTTTAAAAAAAAACATTTGTTAATTAAATATTCCAACCTTCCAACAGTGAGGATTGTCCTGAATCTGCTGCCATGGAGGCTTTTTGATTAAAGACCACCCTCACAAAAACATACATACTGTTGAAGAAAGGAGTGTAAAGGAGAATGAAAATGCTAGACAGGAAGAAGACTGTGTGAATTGTGTTTGACAAAAACCTCAAGCAAAAGGTCGAGAGGTTTCCTGAAACTGTATGTGGATAGTCCAAATCGAGGAGGGACCATGCCGATCTTGCATTGGACCTTGTATTGGAAACTTTGTATTAGGAAAATTAACCTGGCCTGGTGGACAATGGTTGTGGTGGAAGAACAACATGGAGATAGTGAATCCAACCTCCATACCATTTTAAAATTGTTTTTGAATAGGAATAGGTCTGGATGGTTGAAGAATGTATTAAATAGGTACATGAGGGGCGGCTGGTGCGCAATGGCAGAGTTGCTGCCGCTGGCATTACATGGCCTTACAGATTGGAGACTTGGGTTCGTTCCCGAACAATGGGTGCTGTCTGTAAGTGCTTTTGTATGTTCTCCCTGTGAACCAGGCGTGGTTACTCCCATAACGCTTCGTTTTCCTCCCCCACACTCCAAAAAACGTACAGGTGTATAAGTTAATTGGATTGGTATAATTGTAAATTGACCCCTTATGTGTGTAAGGATAAGTGTTAATGAGCAGGGATCGCTGGTCGGCGTAGACTCGGTGGGGGCCGACGGGCCTGTTTCCCACACTGTATCCTCTAAACTAAACAAGATAAATAGGAAGACAAATTACAATGTAATTAGGCAGGAGCTAACGAGAGTAATGGGGAGAATTGGTATTGGAAAATGCACAGATGAACATTGGGAGTTGGTTTAAAGGGTAGCTGTTTCTAAAGCAGGATCAGCATGTTCCAGTAAAGCCCCGTCCCCACTTACCGTGTACTTGAACACGCAATTACGCCAACCCCGTGATCACCCCCCAAACGTTGAGAGTCGACGGTCCCGCGGGACGTTCACTCAGACCTTCATGCGTCCGCACACCATCTGGAAATCATGTGACATAATTGAAGATGGACATAAAATGCGGGAGTAACTCGGCAGGAACTTGGCAGCATCTCTGGAGAGAAGGAATGAGTGACATTTTCGGGTCAAGACCCTTACTTCAGCTGCATTTTGTGTCCATCTTCAATTTTCTAGGCCCCACTCTGGGAGTAGAAGTAGGGACGGATCCGATCTGCAATGGCCGTGAGCCCCATGCCGATCTCGCCACCATCTGCCTGCTTCTGCTGCTGTTGGAGGTGAGACGTTGCAATCGCGCCAGGGTCTTGGGCCTTCTCCACTTTAGCGTCAGTTACGTACAGAGGCTCGGTGGCGGCAAAGATTTATTTTTTTTTCCCTTCAAAATTTCGAAGCGCACAACTCCATACTCCTCCGTGCTGTTCTCGGTCAGGACTGGCCCCGCGGGCGGCCAATATTATTCCCGGCGCCTCAACAACAAACGGACGACGAGGGTCGAGTAATGTTGCGTGCCAAGGACACGTAAGTGGACAGGGCCTTAAGGGAAGGATAAGGACAGCGAGGTAGGGGAACTATGAATGACCACAGAGAGTTGTAAACATAGTCAGGAAAAAAAAGGTAGAATAAGGTCCATGTTTAAGAAGGTGGCATCAGTTGGGGTTTTATGAGGAATATAAAGCAAGTAAGAGAAAGAACTCAAGCAGTAGATTAAAGTGGCCAACAAGGGTCCATGAAATGTAATTGTTTGAGAAAATGCTGAGGTTTATTAATATGTGACGTTTTAAAAATAAGAAGAATGAAACCAGGATTAAGGTAGGATTGAGCTAAGATAAAGGAGGGGATATTTATCCTTGGAGTGGAGGATGTTTGTGTACTAAATAAATGATACTTTGCATCCTGTATTTCACCAAGAATAAGGACCTCAGAGGTCCGCGATATCAATGGGGAAATACAAATGTGCCAGGAAGTTTTAAGATTGAGAAGGAAGCGATGCTAAGTAAATTTAGGGTGGGTAAGTCGCCAGGGCCCTGATGGGATCCTATCCATGTTTTTGAGAGAGGCAAGAGAGGAAGATTGCAGGGCCTTGAACGAGGATCATTGTTTCTTCTCTAGCCACAATGTGAGGTCCGGAGACTGGAGATGGCTGATGTTGTTCCTATTGTTTAATAAAGGAAGTAAAAGAGAATCCAGGTAATACTAACGCCAGTGGAGCATCACATCATGGCAGAGAAACTATCGGTGAGAAATCCTTTGAGATATGATTTATTTCCCATTTGGAACAAAAAATGGGGTAATTAAGGATAACCAGCAGATTTATTTGACAAGCAGATGGTTGGACAAAGGCCAATAGATGAAAAGACGGATAGTGGTGAGACAAAAGTATTGAAGTGGGGGGGGGGGGGGGGTGGAGTTGTGGACCAGAACGCATGTGTTCAGTGAGTATCCTCTGGCTCCGCTGAAGCCAGGAACCAATCATCAGGACTACCAGATGCAGTATATGCTGTAGAAAAGGTCATTTGAAACCTTTTTCCAGGTAGGACAGCTGGGTTCAGGGATGGATGTGAGGAAGGAGGTATTGGGAACAGGCGATTACAGTCTCCTGCGGTTAGAGAGAAAGTAACTGGGGAGCAGTGGATTGGTAGAAACCAAAAGTTGCGAGGGAGGAAGCCTTCTGCAGAAGACAGAAAGGAGTGGGGATGGGAAGATGTGAGTTGGGATGGTTGGATCACTTGGACGTGACATAACTGTTTGGAGATGACGAGTCAGAGTGTGGAGGCTGGTGGGGTGAAAGTGAAGACCAATGGTGAATTCTATCCTTGTTCCGACTGTGTGAAGTGAAGTGATAGCAGAACTATTGTACCAATGCACACATGGGTGAAGGGGTAACCAGATTTCCTAATGAAACAGAATAGAAAGCAATCAAGTTGGTGGAGCAGATGCGACACAGACGGGGAACCTGCAGGATTGACCGATTCAACAG
>CM069136.1:92620583-92852652 GCA_035221665.1 Okamejei kenojei | reverse complement strand
TATAAACAATCTATAGTATGATATAATTATAAAATGGAAACACTATAAGATTCTACAAGGAAAAGAAGAAAATATAAGAGAAGTTGGTATATAACAAAGGAAAAGGAATTATAAAGAATAATGACACAAACTTAAAGAGGGAAGAATGATAAGGAAAGAAGATAGAAAGAGCAATAGGAATATAAAAAGAGAGAGAAATAAAGTAATAAAAATAGAAAGAGAACCTACCATAACCAATAGAAAAAAGAACATACAAAACAAATCTCCCAGCAGCAGAACACCCCAACAACCCCCTCTTCGCGGCCACTTTTAAAATTCTTATTAACCCCTACCCCTCTCCCTCTTACTACACTCCTCCACCCCCTTGGTGTGGTGGGGTGGTGAGTGTGCGGGTGAAGCCGCAGCACCCCCCATCCCCCGCCCCCCCCCCCTCTGCGCATGGGGGAACAGACCCACGGGTCTGCACTTAGTTCTAGAACTATTAAAATATCATTCCATTTGTTGGTTTGTAAGGTTCTATTTTGCAAAATTCATTTAAGAGCTCTTTGTGAAGTTAACTCCTCCACCCTTTGACGTAACGGAGAATTTTTTGGTTTTTGAAAATTATAACATTTGGTTATTAATTACCTGCTTTTTTAGTAAAAAACATCAAAAATAATTAAAAATCAAGCTTCTGCATGACTCACAGTGCCATCACAATCACAATGATCTCATTTACCTATGGTATCACATCACAATGGGAGAAGCGCTAGGAGCTTGGAACGTGGCCCCACGTGAGCCCACTAAAATCAAGCAGCTGCATGAGTCAACAGAGCCATCTCACAGATGTCTAATCACAATGGATCTCATTGGGACAGGTGCGGTGATTGGAACCTTCACGTGATCCCACAAATGCAATCAACCTGGCGTGCACAATCAAAAAGACAAGTTTCCTACCCCCCCCCCCCCCATCTAACCCCCATCTCGATCTAACCCCCTCGAACTAATCTTTACCCCTCCCTATCTACCCCTCCCTCACCTCTCCCCTCTTCTCTCACCCTCTCCCTCTCACCCTCTCAATCTACTCTCCACCTCTCCCCTTTTCCCCCCTCCCCATCCCCCCTCTCCCCCCCACCTCTACCCTCTCATCCTCCCTTATTTCTTCCTCACCCTCCCCTCCCCTTCCCTCCCCTCCCTTCAACCCCTCCCCTCTACCTCTCTCCACATTCTATTCTTCTCCCCCTCTCATCCACCCCCCCTCTCCACCCCCCCGCTCCACCCTCCCCTCCACCTCTCCCCCATCTCCACCTCTCCTCACCCTCCCCTTACCTCTCACTCTCGCCGCCTCACTCACCCCCTCCTCTCATTTACTCGTTCTCTCCCCTCTAATCTCTCTGTCTCCCTTCTGATCTCTCTCTCCACATCACTTCCACCTCATGTCCTTTCTACCCACTCTCCTCCTTCTCTCTCCCACTCTCCCTCTCGCTCCCCTTCTCTCTCCCCCATTCTCTCTCTAGCCCCATCTATCTCTCCCCCTCTCTCTCCCTCTGCTACCACATATGGCTGTGATTTTGGCCATCTTACTCAGTCCACCTCCACATCATCAGGTGCAGAGGATTCTTCCCAGCAATGAAAAATAAAAGTGTTATTAGTGTTTAGAAAAATTGTTGAGAATCTCTCTCCTGTCAATCACGCCATGAAAGCCACGCTTCTACCATTGGGAGGGGGGGAGAGATTATAAAACCCGCAAGTGTGGGTGTGGCTCAGTCTCTGCAAGATGGGCGAGGGATAGGTCACGACTCTGTCTGAGCTGAACACACTGAATGTCTACTGAACTGTGAGTATGGTTTCATGGTGGTTTCACCCTGCTTGAAACGGTATGAAATTGCATTTGAATGTGGTGGTCTTGCACCCTGCACGAAATGGTATAAAACTGCATTAGAATTTGGTGGCCTTGCACCCTGCTTGAAATGGAATTTCAAGGAATAACCTTGAGTCAACTGCTTCCCCCCCACTCCCCCTCCACCCCCCACTGGCCACTAATATTGGAATTGGTGGAGAGGTGGAATATTGCATTGGAGGACCAGCCCTCCCGTGTGAACATGGGACCCAACGGGTCCCACTTAGTCTAGTTTTATATATTTCTATGCCACTACTTGGATTTTACAAAACTACATAGGAAGATTTGGAAATAAAATCAAGGGATGGGGTGGTAGGTGACACTTTGAGTTGCAAAACAAGAAGAACAGGCATAATCTTTTGTCTTGGCTTGATATCTGATTGGAGTACATATGATTTTCTCTGTATGTATATGCTATTGCATATTTTTGATAAAACTTAAATCTCTTCTTCTGATCAGTGCAAATTCTAGGGTATGAGTAATGACTACCTAAATCAAGCAAAAAGCTGTCTCCCAATGGGCCCTAGCATCTTCCTTTTGTCCATTTGCAGAAACGTGAGAAACAGGAATGAAGCATAGATTTCAGTCTTAAAACAAAAGTGAAGATGAAATTTAAAAAAAGTTGCAAAGGCATGGAGTGTGAGATCGAGGTTGATGCGAAATAAAACATTAAAACCAGCTGTCCTAGCAGCATGAGGCTAGAATATTTCCACAGTCAGATTAACTTAATTTGATTTCAATGGTAACCTCACTCTATTCAGCAAAAAATATGCTGCAGAAAACCGCAACATAATTTGTATCTTTACAGCTCTTTAATGTAGCTGACATCACAAGGCACACTCCAAAACAAAACACCGGCTGTAGAATAAGAATTTTAACCAGTGATTTAAAGTTTCAGTGAAAGAGTCGAAGGAAAGAATAATCACAGGGAGCTTGAGAGCTGTAAGGATATAACAAAATACACAGAAATAGAAGATCGAGAAGGGAAGGATTTGAAAACATGGACAAGAAGTGCTTAGTCCGAGTGCGACTTATCTGATCTCATGTTTATCTACATGAGAATGATAGTGAACAGTATTTGAGCAAGTTTATATATCGGCAGCAGAGTTTTAGGTGACCCCAGCTTGAAAAATGTAGAAAGGTGGAGGGTATCCTGAAGTTGAGTGTGCTGGATATGGATAAAGTTAATGGTGAATGTTTTAACAGCAGATATGTTTAGCCAAGGCAAGGTTACGTGATGTTATACAGAGGAAAGTCTTAGCCATTACATGGTCATGAGGTCCACAACTCATATTGGGGTGAAACGTGATGCCAATGTTACAAATTGTTAAGTTTAGTGATGGGTAGATGGCAAAGAGAAAAACAGAGTTGTGTAGGAATGAGCTGCAGATGCAGGTTTAAACTGAAGATAAACACAAAATCCTAGAGTACCCCAGCTGAACAGGCAGCATCTCTGGAAAGAAGGAAAATATGACATTTTGGATTGAGACCCTTCCTCAGACTAAAAGTCACATAAATTGGGAATGAGAGATATAGACAATGATGTAGAGAGATATAGAACAAATGAATGAAAGATATGGAAACTAGTAACAATGATAAAGGAGACAGGTCAATGTTAGCTGTAGCTAGGTAAGAACGAAAGACTTGGGTGGGGGAGGGATGGAGAGGGAGGGAATGCAATGGTTTTTTGAAGTTAGAGAAATCATTTCAGATCGCTGGGTTGTAAGCAGCCCAAGCAAAATATGAGATGTTGTTCCTCCAATTTGCGTTTAGCCTCACTCTGACAATGGAGAGGAGGCCAAGGACAGAAAGGTCAGTGTGGGAATGGGAAGTAGTCCTGCTAGTTTCACTGTTCAAATCCCTTCATATCACACTTCCTCCACAGGCAACAATGGACCATTGTGGGCTCCTTAGCCATCTAATTTGTTTTGTTTATTTCATACCTCTAGTTTTCCTCTCCCCTGACTCTCACTAAAGAAGGGTCTAGACCTGAAAAATCAGTGATTCCATTTCTCCAGAATTGCTGCCTGACCCAGTGAGTTACTCCAGCAGTTGTGTCAATTTTAGATGATGGGATTGTTCTTTATCAAAGATTTTTTTTTAAATTACACAAAAAATGTTTTGGGGAGAGTGATCTAGTAGTAGATTTGAAGGAAAATGAAACATTATCAGATTACCTGGAACAGAGGTGATTACAATGAGTGCTAGATACCGCCCTATCCAACCACCAGGTACTGACTACTCCGTCATCAAAGGCTGCCACAATCATCAAAGACCCAAACCACCCTTGTCATGCTCTTATTTCATTCTTACCATTGGGAAGAAGATGCAGGAGCCTGTAAACCTATGCTAAGTACTAGTGGTAGTAGGTAGGTCATGTTTCTCAATTTGTCACTAGGTCACCAGGAACCATCAGGCTCTCGAACATTACACAACATTGACCTCAGTAACAATTAATTTCTATGGACTGTGGTCTTTGGTTGAACTACAGATTATTCCTGTCTCATTATTTAGTAAGCTCGTCAGTGAGGCAATTCAAAATTAAAATCTGAAGGCAGCATTTGACATTTATAATTGAGACCAAAATGAGCACAGTTAAGCAATCTAAAGCAGTAATCTAAAAAGGTGCATGCCCAGTGAATTTACTTTTCAGTGGTAGATATTTGTATTTTGATGATTTGGGAACTGAAGCAAGGAGAGGTGAAAATAAACTGCTGAAACCTGAGGAAGGATCTCGACCCGAAACGTCGCCTATTCTCCTTCGCTCCTTAGATGCTGCTGCACCCGCTGAGTTTCTCCAGCCTTGTGTACCCTGCTGAAATCATTCCCTGGATTAAATAATTGGAATATTTAAGTGATTGATGATATGTTATGCATTCTGCCTCTGACTTTACGGCTTTCTTGATGCACTATTCTTTGTCACTAACAATTATCAATATTGTAAAGTTATTAAAATATATTATGGTTTAAATGCAGCATTATCCTTACAGTTAGTTAATATCTATACAATAACCTATTCTGTTATTGAACCATTTTTATTTCAGCTATGTACTTTGTGGGAACAAGTCAAGAAAAGTATTCTACAGTCCAGTATAACATAGAATACTGAGGTTCTATTCATATTATTCTTTGTTTCTGTTATAATCTTGGTGCTGACTTTCTTAACTAAAAAAACAACCTTATTAGTAAGCATACATGATAAGCATCACCATTATGGACAAACTAAAGCTGAAGTACTGATCTTACTAAAATACTCAATATCCTTATTAACTATGCAGTAGAAGACTGATATTGTCATTTATAAGAAATACCAGACTCACTTTAGTCACAATATTTGTGTACAATTGCCTGATAATTCTATTCTAAATTAAATATGTTGAAGATAACAAAAGCATCAAACAGATTTCCCAGGAAGTTCAATCAGAAACGTCAATACAATTCTCTGACAATGAGAAAACCCAAAGAATTATACATGAACATTTAAAATAAATCACTTGCCATGTTTCTGCAAGGCTTTCTGTTAATTGTGACAGAAGATTGAAAAAGCCTTTTAGTAATCTCACCCGTTATTTTAATGTGCACATACAATATATATTCAAAGGCATGGTGTGAAAAATGTAAGACTTTGTGGGCACTTTCCCTTGCAACCGCAAGAAATGCAACACTTGTCCCTTCACCTCCCCCTCCACTCCTTTTCAGGGACCCAAGCAGTCCTTCCAGGTCCGACAGAGGTTCACCTGCACCTCCTCCAACCTCATCTACTGCATCCGCTGCTGCAGATGCCAGATGATCTATATCGGTGAGACCAAGCGGAGGCTTGGCGATCGTTTCGTTTTCCGAACACCTCCGCTCGGTCCGCAAAAACCAACCCGACCTCCCGGTGGCTCAGCACTTCAACTCCCCCTCCCATTCCGCATCCGACCTCTCGGTCCTGGGCCTCCTCCACGGCCAGAGTGAGCAACACCGCAAGCTGGAGGAACAGCACCTCATATTCCGTTTGGGGAGTCTGCATCCTTTGGGCTTGAACATTGAATTTTCTTAATTCTGTTAACCCTTGCTGTCTCCTCCCCTTCCCACCTCTCCCTCAGCCCTCAGCCCTCGGGCCCTGGCATTCCCTCTATCTCTATCTCCCTCCCCCACCCCAGTCGCACCAGCTTCTCATTTTCACACCACAAACAGCTTACAATGGCTTGTTCCCTTTATCATCGATACTTTTTTGCATATCTTTCATTCATTGTTCCTTATCTCTCCACATCACCATCTATATCTCTCGTTTCCCTGATCCCTGACCAGTCTGAAGAAGGGTCTCGACCCGAAACGTCGCCTATCTCCTTCGCTCCTTAGATGCTGCTGCACCCGCTGAGTTTCTCCAGCTTTTTGTGATCACTGAGGGTGATGAGTCCTCATGAGACAGGGAGGAGGTACAGAGGCTAATAGGCTGGTGCTCAGAAAACATTTTCATTTTCAGACCACATTAAGGGCACTTAAGGTCAGTAAAACCACACTCACAGTTTAGTGGACATTTTCAGTGTTTTTCACAGCTCAGACTGAGAGATGTGCACCCTCTCACTTCAGAGACACCATCAATTCAGAGACTGACTGAGGCACAACACTTCGGGGTTTTATAGTCCCTCCCCCCTCCCACCAGCAGGGGCAGCAGAGAGAATGTCAACATTTTTAAAACATTAATAACTCTTTTATGTTTCATCGATGGGAAAAATCATCTTGTCCTGCGCAGCGGAAGGGGACTATGAGTAAGTTGGCCAAAAAAATCACAAGCCGTAAGTGGCAGCGTTTTTTCTAAAATCATGAAACAGAAAAAACAGGAAGTGGTCAAGATCTTACTTTTAGTTATATAGATTACTTTATTGTCATTTGTAGTGTTACACACAACAAAAATTCAGGTGCACTGCCTGAGCGGAGCTCAATGTACAAGATAAAAAATAACAATAAAAAAACAGCAAAAAACGGAGAAAAATAAAATTGTTCATATCTCACGTGCATATACTGTGACACATACACACAGATTCACACACGCATAGATGTTTATGCCTACTTATGCACCCTAACCAGAATATATGATATTGCACTCAGAATGTCATTGTCAAAATATAAGATTGGGGAGTCTGCATCCTTTGGGCTTGAATATTGAATTTTCTCAATTCTGAATAGTCTCCCTCCCCCACCTCCACCTAGTCGCACCAGCTTCTCATTTTCACAACCACAAACAGCTTACAATGGCTTGTTCCCTTTACACCGTACTTTTTTTGCTATATCTTTCACTCATTGTTCTCTTTATTCGTTATGTTTCCCTGATCCCTGACCAGTTGAAGAAGGGTTCTCGGTTAATCTCCTTCGCTCCTTAGATGCTGGCACCCGCTGAGTTTCTCCAGCTTTTTGTACGTAAAAATATAAGATATTGGACAGAATAGGTTCAAAGGTTCAAAGGTTATTGATTGGTCTGTAGTGAAATGTTAACGAAGAAACTGCAGATGCTGGAGAATCGAGGGTTACACAAAAAGCTGGAGAAAACTCAGCGGGTGCAGCAGCATCTAAGGAGCGAAGGAGATAGGCGACGTTTCGGTCGAGACCCTTCTTCAGACTGGTCAGGGATCAGGGAAACGAGAGATATAGACGGTGATGTGGAGAGATAAAGAACAGTGTAGTGAAATGTTTCTTGCCAATGTAGCACATAAAAAAAGAATACAGACATACCAATAATAAAGAGATTTAAACATAAAAAAACATCCCCCCACAATGGTTCCCATTATGAGGGAAGGCACAATGTCCAGTCCCCATCCCATGTCCACCCATAGTCAGGCCTATAGAAGCCTCTGCAGTCACATTTACGGAGGCCGATGTTCCAGGCCATTCTCGCCGGGTGATGGTGCTTCGGCGTCGGAGAGAATCCTCTCAGTGGCTTTGGGGACACCTGGAACGGCCGCTTCCTTACCAGAGTCCCGCGGTTTCAGAAGCAAACAAGGCCGCGCTGGATGGAGCTTCCAGCACTGGCTCCCATTGTTAAAGTCAGCGCCGCCTCCCACAGCTGGTCGCTCCACAGACCCGCAGCTCCGCAATGTTTTTCCTCGGCGGTCTCAGCTCACCGGAGTTCCAGCGCGGCGACCTGGACAAGGCATCGCCCGCTCTGCGATAGTGCTACAGCACTCCAGAGCTGTCCTGCCGCCGAAGCCGAGGTCTGGGCGGTCCCCTCAGGAAACGCCACTCCAGGCCTGCTGGTAGGCCACGAGGATGGGTCGAATGTGCAGCCCAGAGAAAAGCTGCTTCTCCGACCAGGTAGGGACCCTGAAAAAGTAGTCCCTATCTGGTCCCCCTTCCCCCACCCCCCACATAAAAAGACTAGAGCTCCAAAAACAAAACACTAAAACTCACTAAAAGTAAAAAAAGTGTGAAAACCAAACAGCTGCAGGCTGGGCAGCCATACCATACAGGACGGCGCCCCCTATCGCATTATTATTATAATAAATATTATAAATGAATATATCAGTATTGCATAAATGTAGGTACTGTACAGTATAAATATTCACAAAGGGGGGTGTGCTTTCAGTGCAGAGTTCAGTGTGGTGATGGACTTAGGGTAGAAACTGTTTGTTAGTCTTGTGGTGTGTGCTTTGATGGACCTGTAGCGCTTTCCTGAGGGCAGAAGGGCAACAAGTGAGGGGCAGGGCAGGGGAGAGATGGGTCCTTTAGGATGCAGGATGACCTCCGCAGGCAATGGAACTATAGATGTCTTCCAGGGCAGGCGAGATGTGTGTTGGTGATCTTCTGGCTGTGTTAATGACTCTGCAGAGCCTTCTTGTCTGCCGCTGAACTGTTGCCATACCAGACCAGGATACCATGTGTCAGGACACTCTCAATGGAGCAGCGGTAGAAGAACACTCGCAGCTGTTGTGGCAAGTTGACTTTCCTGAGTGTTCTTAGGAAGTGACGCCATTGTTGCGCCTTCTTAACCAGAGAGTTTATGTTGGCTGACCGCGTAAGGTCTTCTGAGATGTGAGTGCCCAGGAACCTGAAACTGGAGACTCTATCCAATCTTTCTCTATTTATATGTAGTGGGGAATGGTCACCCTGCTTCTTCCTGAAATCAATTATAAGCTCTTTTGTTTTTTGGTGTTTGGTGCCATGTTGTTTTCTGAGCACCAGCCTATTAGCCTCTGTACCTCCTCCCTGTCTCATGAGGACTCATCACCCTCAGTGATCAGCCCCACCACTGTTGTGTCATCTGCAAATTTAATTATTGTGTTTGTGTTGTGTTTAAGAAAGAAACTGCAGATGCTGGAAAAATTGAAGGTAGTCCAAAAAATGCTGGAGAAAAGGTGAGGCAGCATTTATAGAGAGAAGGAATAGGTGACATATTGGGTCGAGATCCTGATGTGGGGGGGGGGGAGAAAGGAAGAGGCAGAGACAGTAGGCTTGTGGGAAGGGGGAGGGGAATGAGGGAGAAAGCAAGGACTATCAAAAAATTAGAGGTCAATGTTTATACCATTAGGAAGGTCAATGTTCATACTATTATACCTAAGCAAAATATGATGTGCTGTTCCTCCAATTTGCGCTGGGCCTCACTCTGGTAATGGAGGATGCCCAGGATAGAAAGATCAGATTGGGAATGCGAGGGGGGGGTTGAAGTGCCAAGCAACCAGGGGAACAGGTTGGTTAACACAAACTGAGCGGAAGTGTTGTGCAAAGCGATCGCTGAGCCTGCGCTTGGTCTCGCCGATGTAGAGAAGTTGGCACCTGGAATAGCAGATGCAGTAGATGAGGTTGGAGGATGTGCAGGTGAACCTGGAAAGACTGATTGGGTCCTTGGATGGAGTCGAGGGGGGAGGTAAAGTGACAAGTGTAGCATTTCCTGCAGTTGCAAGGGAAAGTACCCGGGGAGAGGGTGGTTTGCGTAGTGTAGAAAGCTTAGTCTCACACAGGTTGAAGCACAAGCTTCTTTATTGTTCAGGTTATCATCATCTAAGCAGTACATTACACGTTCTCACTATTGCAGCTACTGGCAGGCAGTGGGTGAGTTCTTACACTATAAATCTTATAATTAGGCAGAGTTATAATTACTAAGCATTCTAATTGGCTAACATGAAATAGCCATTCTACATCTCTTCTTGTACAAATGAAAAAGCAATTGAGGCATTTCAAACTATAATGAGTAAATAATAATGTTGTTAAACATAATAGCTATATCTAGTACTAATGGTGTTAAACATAGTCGCCATATCTAGTGGGTGGCTTGGTAACCCGCCCGGTCCTCGTACGGTATGGAGCTGCCTCATCAACCTTTTCCTCCAAAAAGTTGAGGGCTCGGTTTAATAAGTCTGGCGGACTATGTGGAGACACAACAGGGGAGCTGGGGGTAAACTGTCGCGGGGCATCGGGGAGCCAGTTACAACAGGGAACGCAGTGACAGACCGACGCAGGGAGTGGATGGGACTGGCCGCAGCAGATGTTGAGATAGCTGGAACCGTGGTCAGTTTAAACTTGAGCGGCGGGGCATCAGGACCCTGGAACTCAGGACGCCGTTCCTTCACAGCAAGGAGGTGTTGACAGGTTGCGTCTATAGGTGACACCATCGACTTTGACCAGGTAGGAACATGGTTCCTTTGAGGGGCCTTGAATATGTCCCAGTTTGGTATGTCCTTTGTCTGTCTGTAGTCGGAACACTTGGCCTTGTATTAGTGGCTTAAGTGGTTTGCTGGTTTTGTCATAACTTCGTTTCCGCGCTTCTTGATTAAACTGTACGCGCTTTTGTATCATGGCAGGGGGACAAATCTTTGGTTGTAGATGTTTCTGAAAAAAAGGCAGCGGAGGACGTGTTCAGCAGGACATCAGGCGCTGGGCTGGAGAGCCTAGAATGTTATCTCTTGCAATGTTTTGCAGGTTCAGTAGGTCTAGGTAGAGTCAGATTTGACTAGGTGGGAGTGCTCCATAAGTTGTTTTGCGCTTCGAACAGCACGCTCGGCAAGTCCATTGGACTGTGGACATTCCGGGCTGCTGGTGACATGTTGGAAGTTCCACCGCTTTACAAAGTCATTAAACTTTTGGCTGGTGAAATGAGTTCCGTTATCAGTCTGGAGACGAGTTGGTACTCCGTGTACAGAAAAATGTATCTTGAGCTTTTGAACTACAATCTCTGAAGTGATCGTTGGCAGAAAGACAATTTCAAACTGGTTAGAGTATGAGTCCACTAACACGAGATAGTGTTTCCCGTGCCATTCAAAAATATCGGCAGCCACTGATAACCATGGTAGAGAGGGATCTTGCTGAGATAGAAGAGGCTGCGTTTGCTGGTGCGGTGATTGACTGTTGCAGATATTGCATGATTCGGTTTTCTCCTGAATGTACTTGGTCATTACAGGCCTGTAGATCATTTATTTTGCTCGTTGTAAGGTTGCCTTCATGCCAGGGTGACCACCGTGAATCTCCTCATAGTACTCATTTCGCAAGGTAGTGGGAGTGACTGCCTTGTGACCCTTGACAATAACTCCGTCCTGTAGTATTAGTTCATCGCAAACTAGGAAGTAGGGTCGTATTTCAAATGGGGTATTTGACTGATTGTGTGGCCACCTGCCTTTAATGATGGAGGTCAGTAGCTGGGAGGTTTTATCTGCAGCTGTGTGTTCGTCAAGGCCGCGCAGGCGATCAGTTGGCATGAACGAGACTTTCAGGTCAGAGAATTCATCCTTGTGGAATGGGTGTTGTTCGCTGGAGATGCATGGAGCTCTGGATAGTGTGTCTGCAATGTGCATGTCTTTACCTTTTTTGTAGACAATGCAAAAGTCAAATCACTGTAGCTGCATCATCATTCACTGAAGTCAAGCCGGGGCTGCATGGATAGGTTTGCTCAGGATGGTGACAAATGGTTGGTGATCTGTTTCGACCGTGAAGCTTTCGCCAAAAATGAAATCTTTAAATTTCGAACAGGCGAAAACCACGGCGAGTAATTCCTTCTCTATCTGGGCTTGGCGTTGTTCCGTATATCAGTCAGGGTGCACGATGCGTAAGAAATGGGCATCACATCACTGTTGAAGGATGTTTGTAGGCATGCGGCACCTAGCCCATACTGGGATGCAACGTAGGTGATAGTGACAGGCAGATTCAGACTGAAATATGCCACTGTTGGTGCGCTGGTGAGCTGTAATTTTAAAGTCTCGATAGCTCGTTAATGTTGTGGGTACTAAGACCAAACATTGTCCTTGTGGGTCAGTTGTCATAGGGGAGCGCAAAGTTCACTGAGGTTTGGGATGAACTTGCCCAAGTAGTTGACCATGCCTAGAAATATTTGTAAACTGGTGACGTCGTTTGGGACTGGCAGCTCGTTGATGGCTGCAGTCTTCAATGGGTCAGGCTTTAACCCGTTGCTGGTCAACACGTGACTGACATATGTAACTTCGGAGACACTGAACTTGCATTTTAGAGGGTTGAGTTTTAAGTTAATGTCTCGGTTCAATAATCTCGGCAAGGTTCAATAATTTTCGCAGGTTGGCATCATGCTCGGTCAAATCTCGACCGTATACCAGGATGTCGTCAACAATGATGGCACAAGGATAATCTGCAAACAGCTGTTCCATTGCGCGCTGGAAGACTTCACTACCAAAGTTGATACCGAAGGGCATTCTTAAAAATCGGTAGCAGCCAAACGGGATGGGAAAAGTTGTTAGTGCAGATGACGCATGATCCAACGGGGTTTGCCAGAATTAACTTTTGGCATCGAGAACTGAGAATACCGTTGTGTTGCCGATCTGTGCCACTACATCTTCAGTGATTCTCATTGGATAGTGTTGGCGTTTGATTGCTGTGTTCAAATCTTTAGGATTGGTGCAGATGCGTAACTCCTTATCTATTTTTGTGGTGACGACCATGGTGGAGACCCAGTCCGAGGGTTCACTTACCTCGACAATGACTCCAATGGAGATCGTATGCTTAAGTTTGTTGTTTATTTTCTCCCGCATGCTGTGAGGGATGCGGTGAGGTGCACGGCCAATTGGGGTGATCGTATGATCTACAGTGATCTTATATATTGTAGGCAGTTTGCCCAGTTTGTCGTCAAATAAGTCTTTATAGTTGGATAGCATCTGTTGTGTTGGTTCCTCTATCAAACAGAGTTTGGGGACAGCATGCTCAAAATAAACCAGTCCCAGGTCATGGCATGCATTAATGTCAAGCAGGGTTTCTGAACTTGGTTGGACAATGTAGAAGAGAAAGTTCTTTGTCTGCTCGTTGATAGTACACTTCAAATCAGCTTTACCCACCGGGTGAAGAATTTCCCCTCCATAAGCATGTACAGTGGAGGAGTCATTTTTCATCAGCTCAGAGGTACTTATCTTGTTGAACTCTTTGAGTGACATAACGTTTACTCTTGCGCCGGTATCGACTTTGGCAATCAGAAGTTTGTTATTGATTATCATAGTCACACAGGATGAATCACTTTGCCTGGGGAGCGTAGGTTTAGAGAAAGTAGGGTAGAGTCAATGTCTGTGTTATCAGAGTCGTTCCCGTGGGAAACCTTGTCTTGTTCTTGAAAATCAGAGTCAGATGGGTCTTGTTGAATCAGTTGCAGCTTTGTCCTTGAAGCTGTACTCCCACTAGATCGACAGAAAATAGCAAAGTGGTTGGTTTTCTTGCAATTATGACATACTTTCCCATGGGCAATCCAAATTGGCACCCCCTGGGTTGGAAATAGTTGCAGTTTGAGCATCTCGTGGCAGGCACATTTTGATCTTTGCGGGAGGCAGTTAGAAATCTTTGAGGAGAATAACTAGCCAGATTCACATTATATTGTTGTTGAGGGTTAGCGCTATCAAAATCAGCAAGTGGTGCTGCAGTCTCTTCCATCCGACATGCATGAATGGCTTGCTCTAAAGTCAATTCGGCTCTTAACTTGCGGTCACTCATTCCTCCCACAACTTTATCTCGTACTAGAAACATAGAAACATAGAAAATAGGTGCAGGAATAGGCCATTCGCCCTTTGAGCCTGCACCACCATTCAATATGATCATGGCTGATCATCCAACTCAGTATCCCGCACCTGCCTTCTCTCCACACCCCCTAATCCCTTTAGCCACAAGGGCCACATCTAACTCCTTCTTAAATATAGCCAATTAACTGGCCTCAACTAACTACTGTGGCAGAGATTCCCAGGAACTCACCACTCTCTGTATGAACATTTTTTTTTCTCATCTCGGTCCTAAAAGATTTCCCCCTTATCCTTAAACTGTGACCCCTTGTTCTGGACTTCCCCAACATAGGGAACCATCTTCCTGCATCTAGCCTATCCAATCCCTTAAGAATTTTGTAAGTTTCTATAAGATCCCCCCTCAATCTTCCCATTCTCCCCCCTCTAGCTCATTTGTCAACTCACCAAATCGGCATCGAGAGCTGAATGTCTCAGATCACCAATAAATCACTCCACAGGCTCATCAGCCTGTTGCTGCTGGGCAAATAATCTTGTTCTCTCGAGGATGCGATTCGATGGCAGGTCACATATTTCTCTAAACTTCCTCAGCAGAACTGTTGGATTGTCGATAGTCTCAGCTGCCAGACCATTCCCCTCTAGATGAGCTGGTGCAAATTTGATAGAGTCAGTGCGGATCATAGCCTCCGGATCCGCGTGATTCAACAATAGCGATGCCTTCAGATCGTCGGGGTCGTTTTGGTGAATGATGCAGATATAATAAGCATAGTCTCACTCAAACATTTGCCATCTCTCGGCAATATCGGAATCAAACACGAGCGGGCTCGGCTTTCGACAAGAGTTTGCCATGTCATCAAAATCGCTCACAAATAAAAACTGATAAACAAAATAAATCGCGATAAACAGACGCGGGCTAGACCCGATTTTCTGACACCATGTAGAAAGCTTAATCTCACACAGGTTGAAGCACAAGCATCTTTATTGTTCAGGTCATCATCATCTAAGCAGTACATTACACGTTCTCACGACTACAGCTACTGGCAGGCAGTAGGCGAGTACTTGCACTATAAATGTTATCATTAGGCGGAGTTATAATTACTAAGCATTCTAATTGGCTAACATGCAATAGCCATTCTACAGGTAGGAAGGGACGAATTGACCAGGGAGATAGGAGGGAACAGTCTCTGCGGAAAGCAGAAAGCAGAGGAGATGGGAAGATGTGGCTAATGGCAGGATCCCGTTGGAGGTGGCGAAAACGTAGGATGATTATATGTTGTATGCGACAGCTGATGAGGTGGAAGGTGAGGACAAGGGGGACTATGTACTTGTTACGAGTCGGGGGGTGGGGAGTAAGGGTGGAACTGCGGGATATAGAGATCTATAGTAGAAGAGGGGAACCCCCATTCCCTAAATAATTTGTGTTGTGGGTTGGAATACAGTCATAGGTATAGAGAGAGTAGAGGAGGGGGCTCAGCACTCAGCCTTGTGGAGCCCCTTTGCTGAGTGAGAGACTTGTAGAGTGGTGTGGGCCCATCCTGACTGAATATGCAGCAGATATAGCTTTAAAATAAAACTGCCCTTTACAGTGTTATTTGATGAATATTGGTGTATTCAGTCATGTACTGAAAAGCAAGGAGGTGAGGAGAATATTAAAATATTCTTTTAGGGATAAACATTGACAATTAGCAAAAGACAAGTGTGCGGATGTGCTTGCTCATACATATAGAAACAGACACCTCCAAGTAATCACAAGGGTGAGTAGGGTGTGCAGTAATTGAAATTTAAGGAAGATAATGAGAACTGTGTATGTGAATGTGTCTGTTATTGAAAGGAACAGAAGGTTAAAGAGGATCATGTACTGGTGCTCATTTTCTTAGTGCAATAAATCATTAAAAGAACATCAAGGTGTGCTATTTATGAGACGTCCTGGTCAAATTCAGGAACTGTAGCATCAGTGGAGAATTAAAGGGTCACCCAGTTTTAATCTGAATCCCAATGATTTGGACGAGCAATTTCTGCATTTATACGTCTGTTGTATGAGTGATAATGTATTTTAAACAAACAAAAAACACATTTCTTATCCAGTCCAAAGTATTTTAAGATTGAGTAAGAATGGAAGGACCTTCTTCAAGATGATGATGTAGTGCTTTTGAGTATTTGAGATGTGCTATCCAGTCAAGGTAGAATCAAACAGGGATAAAGAAAGCCAACAGACAGCATTTGAAACAATGCCATGGTTGAGTGAAAAGTACGATTTAAGGACTGGAGCCCTGTTGTGAAATAGCACTGTGAAGGTCTATGAATTGCACTAAACATGATGCATTATTATAAGATCCCATGTTTCCTCCTTTAAATTGAAGCACAAGCCAGTAAACATATTTTACAGTATGACAGAAACAAATAACTTCAGATGCTGGTTAATGCTCAAAAAGACAGAGAGTGCTGGAGTAATTTAGTGGGTCAGGCACCATTTGGAGAACATCAATAGGTGAAATGTTGGGTCTAAAAGATGGGTATAGATCCAAAACGTCACCTATCCATGTTCTCCAGAGATGCTGCCTGACCTGTTGAGTTACTCCAGCCTTTTGCGTCCATTTTTACACTATAATGTTGAATTAATACTGCAACCTTACTGCATGGGAATACAGATTAAGTTCTCAGTATGAGTTTAGCACTCCATTACTGAAGTAAAAGAATCCCAGAGCATCTGAGTACATTGATGCAGCAGATATAGCTTTCAAAAAAACCCTGCCATTTACAGTGTTTTTTGGATAATTATATGTGTTCCCTGACATACTATCAATATTCTTGAACAATTCCGAGATGGATATCTTTTGTCTTCTGCCATGTTTTACTTTCACCAGATCCATGCTTTTATATACCGTCAGTGGAAACGCTGATCCCATGCCTATTTGGATGGAGTCCATCCCAGGGGTTGAACTGCTTCCTATTCCAACACCAGTCCCACAAAAAAGGATCTTTCCCACAGGCATGTTCCAATCACAGTTATTTTAGCTCTGCCTACACTATACCACTTGAGAAATGGGTTTAATATGGTCTCTAACTTTCTGTATTGAACTCCTTTAATTTGGCAGGAATTACATCATTTATTTTCTTTGGTCATTTGTCCTAACATGAAGGATAACAGATTGGTCTTCTCTGCTCCCCTTCCTAATGTATTTTAATTGCTCTGATATTTTCCTTGCCTTTGCATTGGGAAAACAACATACCCTGGACGTGGCCGTAACTGTAAAAATAGCAAATCCACCTTCCTATTTATGATTTTTTTTCTGCTCCCTTTCACATGAAGCACAGATATTTTTATGGGTTTATGTTGAGCTTTACACCTCCTACATCATTATTCAGTAAGGCATCAAGAAGATTACAATTTTGATTAATCCCCACACTGACTCCCTTTGCCTGGTAATTCTTATTAACAAAGTTGAGCTGTTCCCTTACCACAATCCTGCATTCTTATGGAGTTATTAATGGAGAAAACTAAATTGTTTTCTACTCCCCCATGTGTTGGAGTATTTCTCTTCTTCAAGTAATGGTTGAGCTGGAAAATATCAGAATAAACAATGCTAACCAATTATACATATGTTATAAACAGCAGAAAAAGTAGGCCACTGAGCTTCTCAGCATTTGTCTAGATCTTAGTTGATTTAATATCTTGTATACTCCCATTTAATCTCCACATCCTTTGATTCTCATTTTATTGCAATGTGAATAACCTGTGATTCACAAACCCAATTTATCGTTTTTTTGTCTAATCAACATATAAAGGGTTTAAAAACATTTGTTAATTAAATATCCAACCTTCCAACATTGAGGAGTTGCCTGAATCTGCTGCCAGTGAGGCTTTTGATTAAAGACCACCCTCACAAAAACATACAAACTGTTGAAGAAGGAGGTGGTAAAGGAGAATGAAAATGCTAGACAGGAAGAAGAGACTGTGTAACCTCAAGCATAAGGTCTGAAGGTTTCCTGAAACTGTATGTGGATAGTCCAAATCGAGGAGGGACCATGCTGGATCTTGCATTGGACCTTGTATTGAAACTTGTATTAGGAAATTAACCTGGCCTGGTGACAAGTGTTGTGGTGGAAGAACAACATGGAGATAGTGATCACACCTCCATACCATTTTAAGATTGTTTTGAATAGGAATAGGTCTGGATGTTGGAAGAATGTATTAAATAGGTACATGGGGCGGCATGGTGGCGCAATGGCAGAGTTGCTGCCTTACATGGCTTACAGAGTTGGAGACTTGGGTTCGATCCCGACTATGGGTGCTGTCTGTAAGGTGTTTGTACGTTCTCCCTGTGACCGCGTGGGTTTCTCCATATCTTCGGTTTCCTCCCACACTCCAAAAACGTACAGGTGTATAAGTTAATTGGATTGGTATAATTGTAAATTGTCCCTAGTGTGTGTAGGATAGTGTTAATGTGCAGGGATCGCTGGTCGGCGTAGACTCGGTGGGCCGAAGGGCCTGGTTCCACACTGTATCTCTAAACTAAACTAGAGTAAATAGGGGCAAGACAAATTACAATGTAATTAGGCAGGAGCTAACGAGAGTAGATTGGGAGAAGTTGTTATTGGGAAAATGCACAGATGACATGTGGGAGTTGTTTAAAGGGTAGCTGTTCTAAATGCAGGATCAGCATGTTCCAGTAAAGCCCCTGTCCCACTTACGTGTACTTGACACGCTAATTACGCAACCCCGTGATCGCGTTGAGGTGCGACGGTCCCGCGGACGTTGCACGCGACTTCATGCGTCCGCACAGCCATCTGGAACATGTGACATAATTTGAAGATGGACATAAAATGCGGGAGTAACTCGGCAGGACTGGCAGCATCTCTGGAGAGAAGGAATGAGTGACATTTCGGGTCAAGACCCTTCTTCAGCCTGCATTTTGTGTCCATCTTCAATTTTCTAGGCCCCACTCTGGGAGTAGAAGTAGGGACGGATCCGGATCTGCAATGGCCGTGAGCCCCATGCCGATCTCGGCCATCATCTGCCTGCTTCTGCTGCTGTTGGAGGTGAGACGTTGCATCGCGCCAGGGTCTTGGGCCTGTCCCACTTTAGCCGTCAGTTACGTGACAGGCCGGTGGCGTGCAAAGATTTTTTTTTCCCTACAAAATTTCGGAGCGCACAACTCCATACTCCTCCGTGCTTCTCGGTCGGACTGGCCCCGGGCGGCCATATGATGCCCGTGCGCCTCAACACGACGACGAGGTCGAGTAATTTGCGTGCCAAGGACACGTAAGTGGGACAGGGCCTTAAGGGGGAAGGATAAGGACAGCGAGGTAGGGGAACTATGAATGACCAAGGAGGTTGTAAACATAGTCAGGAAGAAAAAGGAAGAATATGTCATGTTTAAGAAGGTGGCATCAGATGGGGTTTATGAGGAATATAAAGCAAGTAGAGAAGAACTCAAGCAAGTGATTAGAAGGGCCAAAAGGGGCCATGAAATGTAATTGTTGAGAAAATGCTGAGGTTTATTATATGTACGTTAAAAATAAGAAGATGAACCAGGATAAGGTAGGATTGAGCTAAGATAAAGGAGGGGATTTATCCTTGGAGTGGAGGATGTTGGTGTACTAAATGAGTACTTTGCATCTGTATTCACCAAGAATAAGGATTCAGAGGTCCGCGAGATCAATGTGGAGAATACAAATGTGCTCAGGAAGTTTAAGATTGAGAAGGAAGCGATGCTAAGTACATTAGGGTGGGTAAGTCGCCAGGGCCTGATGGGATCTATCCAGGTTTTTGAGAGAGGCAAGAGAGGAGATTGCAGGGGCCTTGACGAGGATCTTTGTTTCTTCTCTAGCCACAGGTGAGGTCCTGGAGGACTGGAAGTTGGCTGATGTTGTTCCTTTGTTTAATAAAGGAAGTAAAGAGAATCCAGGTAATACTACGCCAGTGAGCATCACATCAGTGGTAGAGAAACTATCGGTGAGAATTCTTTGAGATAGGATTTATTTCCATTTGGAACAAAAATGGGGTAATTAAGGATAACCAGCAGATTATTTGACAAGCAGATGGTTGGACAAAGGCCATAGATGAAAAGACGGATAGTGTGAGACAAAAGTATTGAAGAGTTGTGGACTGAACGCATGTGTTCAGTGAGTATCCGCTTGGGCTCGCTGATGCACAGGAGACCACATCAGGACTACCAGATGCAGTATATGCTGTAGAAAAGGTGCATTTGAACCTTTCCAGGTAGGACAGCTGGGGTTCATGGATGGAGGTGAGGAAGGAGGTATTGGGACAGGCGTTACATCTCCTGCGGTTAGAGAGGAAAGTATCTGGGGAGCAGTGGTTTGGGTAGAAACCAAAAAGTTGCGGAGGGAGAAGCTTCTGCAGAAGACAGAAAGGAGTGGGGATGGGAAGATGTGATTGGTGGTGGGATCACCTTGGACGTGACATAACTGTTGGAGAATGACGAGTCAGATGTGGAGGCTGGTGGGGTGAAAGGTGAAGACCAATGGAATTCTATCCTTGTTCCGTCTGTGGTGAAGTGAAGTGAGAGCAGAACTATTGGACACAATGCACTCATGGGTGAAGGGGTTAACCAGATTTCCTAATGAAACAGGAATAGAAAGCATCAAGTTGGGAGCAGATGCGACACAGACGGGGAAACTGAGAAAAGGAGACAGGAGGCAGGGTAGGAGAAATTGTAGTGGAAATAACTGTGGGATTCAGTAGGTTTATAGTGGATGTTAATTGATCATCTGTCCCCAGTGAGATCAAGAAAGGGAAGAGAGGTTGTCAGAGATAGTCCAGGTGAATTTGAGTGTAGAAACATAGAAACATAGAAACAGAAAATAGGTGCAGGAGTAGGCCATTCAGCCCTTGGAGCCTGTACCACCATTCAATATGATCATGGCTGATCATCCAACTCAGTATCCCATACCTGCCTTCTCTCCATACCCCCTGATCCCTCTAGCCACAAGGGCCACATCTAACTCCCTCTTAAATATAGCTAGTTAACTGGCCTCAAGTACCTTCTGTGGCAGAGAATTCCAGCGATTCACCACTCTGGTGGAAGTTTGTGGTGAAGATGATGAAATCAACGGGTTCTGTGCAGGTGCAGGAGGTGGCCATGACGCAATGGTTGATGTAGTGAAGAAAGAGTTGGAGGATGGTGCCAAAATGTGCATGGAACAAGAACTGTTTGACATAACCAACAAAATGTGAGGCATAGGAGGGGCCCATGTGAGTGTCCATGGCTGCACCTTTAACTTAAGAAAGTGAGAGGATTCTAAAGATAAGTTGTTGAGGGTGAAGTCAAGTTCCGCTAGGGAGAAGGGAGTGATAGTAGAGGGAAATTAATGGGGTCTCTGCTTAAGGATGACCTGGCGGGGGGATTAAAATGTAAAGGGACTGGAAATCCATGGTAAATATTGAAAGTTATTGAAGAGTTGAAGGGCTTGTGAGGTGTCATACATATAGGTCGGAAGTGACTGGGCAAGAGGGGGGGATACGATGGAGTCAAAGTATTTGGAACTGAGTTCAGTGGGGCCGGAATAGGCAGAAACAATAGGTCTTCCAGGGCATTGACAGGCTGAGGAATGATAAAGTTGGAAAATGTGGAGGGGAGATGGCCAGTAGAGATGAGTTTGGAACCATTCTGGGTGGTAATAGATTGATGTTAATCTGTAGGGTAATGGACAAGGTATGAGGAATATGAGGAAGTCATAGAGTCATATACTGTAGTCATAGTCATAGAGTGATACAGTATGGAAACAGGCCCTTTGCCCCAACTTGCCCACACCGGCTAACATGTCCCAGCTCCCACCTATAACCATATAACCATATAACCATATAACAATTACAGCACGGAGACAGGCCCTCTCGGCCCTTCCAGTCCGTGCCGACCATTTGTTTTCCCCTAGTCCCATCTACCTGCACTCAGACCATACCCCTCCATTCCCTTCACGTCCATATACCTATCCACTTTACTTTTAAATGTTAAAATCGATCCTGCCTCCACCACCTCTGCTGGAAGCTCATTCCACACAGCCACCACCCTCTGAGTAAAGAAGTTCCCCCTCACGTTACCCCTAAACTTCTGTCCCTTAATTCTCATGTCATGCCCTCTTGTTTGAATCTTCCCTACCCTCAATGGGAAAAGCTTATCCACGTCAACTCTGTCTATCCCTTTCATCATTTTAAAGACCTCAATCAAGTCCCCCCTTAACCTTCTGCGCTCCAAAGAATAAAGACCTAACTTGTTCAACCTTTCTCTGTAACATAGTTGCTGGAACCCTGGCAACATTCTAGTAAATTTCCTCTGTACTCTCTCTATTTTTCCCACCTTTGGTTCATATCCTTCCAAACCTGTTCTATCCATGTACCCGTCGAACTGTTTCTTAAACATTTGGAAGTCACAGCCTCAACTACTTCCTCTGGCAGCTTGTTCCATACCCTCGCCACTCTTTGTGTTAAAAGGTTACCTCTCAAATTCCTATTAAATGTTTTCCCCTTCACCTTAAACCTATGTCCTCTTGCCCTTGCTTCACCTACTGGGCAAGAGGCTTTGAGCATCCACCCGATCTATTCCTCTGAATATTTTATACATCTCTATAAGATCTATTGTCTATTGTCTATTATTATCTATCAGTTTGAAACTAGCACTTGACCTTAATATGGTAGAGGTAAAGGGCCTGTCCTTCTTGGACGACCTAATCCACGAGTTTAGAAGACCCTAGGCGAGTTGAAAAAAATGTCAAGGTCGTGTTGACTCGCCAAAGTAAAAGACATCCCACAACTTCCTACGACTATGTCTATAACCTCCTACGACCCCCCTCGACCTCAATCTTCCATACCTAAGACCAACTACGACTAGCTATGAGTGGAAAATGATCACATGATAAAATTATGTCATGTTTGCATTTTTTTTCTCGGGCCAGTTACGGACCTATGACTACCTACAACTATCTACGACTACCTACGACTACTATCACAACCTACTACGACCTACCTACGACCTACCTATGAATAAAAAGTATCAATTTTTTCCATGACACTTTTTTTTACTCATGGACATTTTTTATCATGCTGGAAAAAACGCAGCGACCTACTTGAGCCCACGAGTACATGGAGACCACTCACGAGCATGAGGAAGAGTTACGAAGACCTCCTACAACCTCCCACGACCTCGTGGCGACCATGCTGCGAGTATGAGTCAAGGGCAAACTCGGCAGAGGTCGCCAATTAGGTCGTGAAAGTGAGACAGGGGATTTTAAGTTTGCCAGATTACTACGGCACCTTCCTTGTCAGTTGGTTTAGGAAAAAATGTTGCGACTGCTGCTAATTGAGTTGAGGACTGTGTGTTGAGTGGGTGGGGGGGAGACTGGAGTGGGTAAATGCAGTGGAAAAGTTAAGAGTTGTAATGGCAATTTCAATCCTTTCCATTGGCATTACTACACAGCCAGGGAGGAGGGAATCGAACTTACGCAGTTGAGGATAAAAACAAATCTTCCAGTTGTTATTTCCAGTTTCATTGATTTTTTATTGGTTGTTGTAAACACAAAGAATTGAACATACCAGATCCTCTTTATTCTTGTACAAACTGTAGTTTTCCGTGCATACTATCCGAACTGGTAGAAAACTATATTCCTTCTCTCCTGCCGGCTCAAGTCGATCTGACCACTCCCTGTGGTTTTGCTTCCCTCATCAATCCCAGACCACAGGAGGCAGACAAGTGGGTCACAGTTAGGAAGGGCAAGGGGCAGAGGCAGGGGCTAGAGAGTACCCCTGTGACCGTACACCTGGAAAATAGGTACTTGGGTTTGAGTACGATTGGAGGGGACAGCCTAGTTGGGGGCAGCAACAGCGGCCGGGCCTCCGGCACAGAGAACGGCCCTGATGCTCAGAAGAGTAGCAAAAAGAGGAGGGCAATTGTAATAGGGGACTCTATAGTTAGGGGGTCAGATAGGCGATTCTGTGGACGCAGTCGGGAGATCCGGATGGTAGTTTGCCTCCCTGGTGCCAGGGTCTCGCATGTGTCAGAACGTGTCCAAAAGATTCTGATAAGGGAGGAAGAGGAGCCTGATGTTGTGGTACACATAGGTACCAATGACATAGGCAGAAAAGGTGACGAGGTCCTGAAGGAAGAATTTAGGGAGTTGGGGGAAAGTTAAGGAGAAGGACCAAAAGGGTAACGATTTCAGGATTACTGCCTGTGCCGCGTGACAGTGAGAGTAGGAATGGAATGAGGTGGAGGATAAATGCGTGGCTGAGGGACTGGTGCAGTGGGCAGGGATTCAAGTTTCTTGATCACTGGGACTTCTTTTGGGGAAGGCATGATCTGTACACAAAGGACGGGTTGCACTTGAACCCGAGGGGGACCAATATCCTGGCAAGGAGATTTGCAAAGGCTACTGGGGAGACTTTAAACTCGAAAGGCTGGGGGGAGGGACACGGATAGAGTGGGCTAGGAGTCAGGGTGTGGGGCAAGAGGCAGAGAAGGGAAGCACTCGGATCCAAACTGTAGGCGAGAAAGATGAAAAAGATAATAGACAGAGAATAAGGGATGGTGGGTTTCTAAAATGTGTATATTTTAATGCTAGGAGCATTGTAAGTAAGGTGGATGAACTTAGAGCCTGGATTGACACCTGGAAATATGATGTTGTGGCAATCAGTGAAACATGGTTGCAGGAGGGCTGTGATTGGAAACTAAATAGTCCAGGATTTCGTTGCTTCAGGTGTGATAGAATTGGAGGGACCAGAGGGGGAGGTGTTGCATTGCTTGTCAGGGAAGATATTACAGCAGTGCTTTGGCAGGATAGATTAGAGGGCTCGGCTAGGGAGGCTATTTGGGTGGAACTGAGAAGTGGGAACGGGGTAACAACACTTTTAGGGGTGTACTATAGACCGCCAAATGGAGAGCGAGAATTGGAAGAGCAAATAAGAGCAGATATTAGTAGTAAGCACAAGGTAGTGATTGTGGGAGATTTCAATTTTCCAAAAATAGACTGGGAAACACATTCTGTAAATGGTCTGGATGGTTTGGAGTTTGTAAATTCTGTGCAGGATAGATGTTTGCAGCTGTACATAGAGGTATCGACCAGAGAAGGGGCAGTGCTGGACCTCCTGTTAGGAAATGAGGCAGGTCAGGTGACGGAGGTATGCGTTGGTGAGCACTTCGGGACCAGTGATCACAATACCATTAGTTTCAATATAATTATGGAGAGAGTCAGAACTGGACCTAGGGTGGAGATTTTTGATTGGAGAAAGGCTAACTTTGAGGGAATGCGTAAGGATTTTAAAGGAGTGAATTGGGACACTTTGTTTCATGGGAAGGATGTAGAAGAGAAATGGAGGACATTTAAAGGGGAAATTGTAAGAGTACAGAATCTTTATGTCCCTGTTAGGTTGAAAGGAAATAGTAAAAATTGGAAAGAGCCAAGGTTTTCAAGGGAAATTGGACACTTGTTTAAAAAAAAAGAGAGATATCTACAATAATTATAGGAGGCATGGAGTAAAGGAGGTGCTAGAGGAGTATAAAGGATGTAAAACGAATCTTAAGAAAGAAATGAGGAAGGCTAAAAGAAGATATGAGGTTGCTTTGGCAAGAAAGGTGAAAGTAAATGCAAAGGGTTTCTACAGCTATATTAATAGCAAAAGAATAACGAGGGATACAATTGAACCATTAGAGAACCAGAATGGACAGCTATCTGCAGAGCCAAAAGAGGTGGGGGAGTTATTGAACAATTCCTTTTCTTCGGTATTCACCAAGGAGAAGGAGATTGAACTCTGTGAGGTAAGGGAAAAAAGTAGAGTAGCTATGGAAACTATGAGATTCAAAGAGGAGGAGGTACTGACACTTTTGAAAAATATAAAAGTGGATAAGTCTCCAGGTCCTGACAGGATATTCCCTAGGACATTGAGGGAAGTTAGTGTGGAAATAGCAGGAGCTATGAGAGAAATATTTCAAATGTCATTAGATAGGGGAATAGTGCCAGAGGATTGGCGTACTGCGCATGTTGTTCCATTGTTTAAAAAGGGTTCAAAGAATAAACCTAGCAATTATAGACCTATTAGTTTGACGTCAGTGGTGGGCAAATTAATGGGAAGGAGACTTAGAGATAATATTAATAAGATAAATTAGAGATAATTTAGTTCCCTGAAGGTGGAATCGCATGTAGATAGGGTGGTAAAGAAAGCCTTTGGTGTGCTGGCCTTTATAAATCAGAGCATTGAATATAGGAGTAGGGAAGTAATGTTAAAATTGTACAAGGCATTGGTAAGACCAATTCTGGAGTATGGTGTACAATTTTGGTCGCCTAGTTATAGGAAGGATGTCAACAAAATAGAGAGAGTACAGAGGAGATTTACTAGAATGTTGCCAGGGTTCCAGCAACTATGTTACAGAGAAAGGTTGAACAAGTTAGGTCTTTATTCTTTGGAGCGCAGAAGGTTAAGGGGTGACTTGATTGAGGTCTTTAAAATGATGAAAGGGATAGACAGAGTTGACGTGGATAAGCTTTTCCCATTGAGGGTAGGGAAGATTCAAACAAGAGGGTATGACATGAGAATTAAGGGACATAAGTTTAGGGGTAACGTGAGGGGGAACTTCTTTACTCAGAGGGTGGTGGCTGTGTGGAATGAGCTTCCAGCAGAGGTGGTGGAGGCAGGATCGATTTTAACATTTAAAAGTAAAGTGGATAGGTATATGGACGTGAAGGGAATGGAAGGCTATGGTCTGAGTGCAGGTAGATGGGACTAGGGGAAAACAAATGGTCGGCACGGACTGGAAGGGCCGAGAGGGCCTGTCTCCGTGCTGTAATTGTTATATGGTTATATGGTTATATGGTTATATAAGCATCTGGATAATCAGGGTCTGATCAGGAACAGTTAACATGGATTTGTGCCTAGAAGGTCATGTTTGACAAACCTTCTTGAATTTTTTGAAGCGGTAACTAGGGAAATTGATGAGGGTAAAGCAGTGTATGTTGTCTATATGGATTTCAGTAAGGCCTTTGACAAAGTTCCCCATGGAAGGTTGGTTAAGGTTCAATCTTTGGGTGTTAATGGCGGAGTAGCAAGATGGATTCAACAGTGGCTGAATGGGAGATGTCAGAGAGTAATGGTGGATGGCTGTTTGTCAGGTTGGAAGCCGGTGACCAGTGGGGTGCCTCAGGGATCTGTGTTGGGTCCACTGTTGTTTGTCATGTACATCAATGATCTGGATGATGGGGTGGAAAATTGGATAAGTAAGTATGCAGATGATACTAAGATAGGTGGTGTTGTGGATAATGAAGTAGATTTTCAAATTCTACAGAGAGATTTGGGCCATTTGGGAAAGTGGACCGAAAGATGGCAGTTGGAGTTTAATGCTGTTAAGTGTGAAGTGCTACATCTTGGCAGGACAAATCAAAATAGGACGTACATGGTAAATGGTATGGAATTGAGGAATGCTGTGGAACAGAGGGATCTAGGAATAACTGTGCATAGTTCCCTGAAGGTGGAATCGCATGTAGATAGGGTGGTAAAGAAAGCCTTTGGTGTGCTGGCCTTTATAAATCAGAGCATTGAATATAGGAGTAGGGAAGTAATGTTAAAATTGTACAAGGCATTGGTAAGACCAATTCTGGAGTATGGTGTACAATTTTGGTCGCCTAGTTATAGGAAGGATGTCAACAAAATAGAGAGAGTACAGAGGAGATTTACTAGAATGTTGCCAGGGTTCCAGCAACTATGTTACAGAGAAAGGTTGAACAAGTTAGGTCTTTATTCTTTGGAGCACAGAAGGTTAAGGGGGGACTTGATTGAGGTCTTTAAAATGATGAAAGGGATTGACAGAGTTGACGTGGATAAGCTTTTCCCATTGAGGGTAGGGAAGATTCAAACAAGAGGGCATGACATGAGAATTAAGGGACAGAAGTTTTGGGGTAACGTGAGGGGGAACTTCTTTACTCAGGCTGTGTGGAATGAGCTTCCAGCAGAAGTAGTGGAGGCAGGATCGATTTTAACATTTAAAAGTAAAGTGGATAGGTATATGGATGTGAAGGGAATGGAGGGGTATGGTCTGAGTGCAGGTAGATGGGACTAGGGGAAAACAAATGGTTGGCACGGACTGGAAGGGCCGAGAGGGCCTGTTTCTGTGCTGTAATTGTTATATGGTTATATGGTTATATGGTATGTCACACCCATCTATGTATCAGAATCCCATCCCAAGCACCCACCCGAACAGTTGATTTCATGCCGGCAGTATCTCTCTTTCTCCAAACTGCAATATAAAATGTGCATTTTTCTCATTCTTTCATACACTGATGAAGGATCATTGATCCAAAAGGTTGCCTCTCTTTTTCCCAGGATAGATTCAGCCAGACCTGCTCAGTGTTTCCCACTTTTTCTATTTCTGTTTCAGAGTTCCAACATCTCCAGTTTTTTGTTTCAATGTTTAATGATTCATTTTGACAATATGTCAGCAGTCTGCTTTTGTAACCTCTTATTACAATGTCCCCATGTCTGATGCAGAACACTGAATGCAACAGCATACTGTAGCTATGCTTTCAGTCTTCTACAACATGGCATATAGATTGCAACAAAAACCTGTGAACTTATCCTTTTACATCAGGAAAATTGCATTGCAAACCTTCTCTCTGAAATGAGAACGTGAAGATTTGAAGCACCTTAGACATACTGGGGTGCACAACAATATTTAGATTCAAGACTGACGTATTTTGGAAACAACGTTCTCAATTGAAAGTTGAGAAAGCTCTACAATAAATGTGCATGAAATAGAAAAACACCAGTATCAGTAAGATATTTCATGGATATAAATCTGTTCTTCCTGCTTCCATGGAGCAGTCCCTATCAATGTACAAATGCTCCCCGATTTACGATGCTTCGACTTATGATATCTCGACTTTACGATGGTGCAAATGCTCGGCAACGGTCATGTGATCACTTCGTAGTAAATGTGTTTTCGACAAGCTATTTCAATTTATGCTGGGTTTATCAGAACTATTTTATGAATGGTGGCCGATTAGGAAAAGGGGATATGCAACGAGACCTGTGTGTCATGGTACACCAGTCATTCAAAGTAGGCATGCAGGTGCAGCAGGCAGTGAAGAAAGTGAATGGTATGTTAGACATAGACATAGTCATAGAAATTAGGTGCAGGAGCAGGCCATTCGGCCCTTTGAGCCTGCACCGCCATTCAATATGATCATGGCTGATCATCCAACTCAGTATCCTGTACTTGCCTTCTCTCCATACCCCCTGATCCCTTCAGCCACAAGGGCAACATCCAACTCCCTCTTAAATATGGCCAACGAACTGGCCGCAACTACCTTCTGCGGCAGAGAATTCCACAGATTCATCACTCTCTGTGTGAAAAACGATTTTCCCATCTCGGTCCTAAAAGACTTCCCCCTTATCCTTAAACTGTGACCCCTTGTCCTGGACTTCCCCAACATCGGGAACAATCTTCCTGCTTCTAGCCTGTCTAACCCCTTAAGAATTATGTAAGTCTCTATGAGGTCACCCCTCAATCTTCTAAATTCCAGCGAGTACAAGCCGAGTCTATCCAGTCTTTCTTCATATGGAAGTCGTTCCATCCCAGGAATCAGTCTGGTGAACCTTCTCTGTACTCCATGGCAAGAATATCTTTCCTCAGATTAGGAGACCAAAACTGTACGCAATACTCCAGGTGTGGCCTCACCAAGACCCTGTACAACTGCAGTAGAACCTCCCTGCTCTTGTACTCAAATCCTTTTGCTATGAATGCCAACATACCATTCGCTTTCTTCACAGCCTGCTGCACCTGCATGCCTACTTTCAATGACTGGTGTACCATGACACCCAGGTCTCGTTGCATCTCCCCTTTTCCTAATCGGTCACCATTCAAATAATAGTCTACTTTCCTGTTTTTGCCACCAAAGTGGATAACCTCACATTTATCCACATTATACTGCATCTGCCATGCATTTGCCCACTCACCCAGTCTATCCAAGTCATCCTGCAGCCTCCTAGCATCCTCCTCAAATCTAACACTGCCCCCCCCAGCTTCGTGTCTTCCGCAAACTTTGAGATGTTGCATTTAATTCCGTCGTCCAAATCATTAATGTATATTGTAAAAAGCTGGGGTCCCAGCACTGAGCCTTGTGGCACCCCACTAGTCATTGCCTGCCATCCTGAAAAGGACCCGTTCAATCCTACTCTTTGCTTCCTGTCTGCCAGCCATTTCTCTATCCACATCAATACTGAACCACCAATACCATGAGCTTTAAGTTTGTATACCAATCTCTTGTGTGGGACTTTGTCGAAAGCCTTCTGAAAGTGCAGATATAACACATCCACTGCTTCTCCATTATCCACTCTACTAGTTACATCCTCAAAAAATTCAATAAGATTCGTCAGACATGATTTACCTTTCGTGAATCCACGCTGATTTTTTCCAATGATTTCACCACTTTCCAAATGCGCTGCTATCCCATCTTTAATAACTGACTCTAGCAGTTTCCCCACTACCGATGTTAGAATAACTGGTCTGTAATTCCCCGTTTTCCCTCTCTCTCCCTTTTTAAAAAGTGGGGTTACATTAGCTACCCTCCAATCCTCAGGAACTACTCCAGAGCCTAGAGAGTTTTGAAAAGTTATCACTAAGGCATCTGCTATTTCTGGGGCTACTTCCCTAAGTACCCTGGGATGCAGCCTATCTGCCCTGAGGATTTATCGGCCTTTAATCCATTCAATTTACCTACCACCACTTTCCAGCTAACCTGGATTTCACCTAGGGTTAGGGTTAGGGTTAGGGTTAGGGTTAGGGTTAGGGTTAGGGTTAGGGTTAGGGTTAGGGTTAGGGTTAGGGTTAGGGTTAGGGTTAGGGTTAGACCCTCCAACTCTACGACCACATCCTCACCCAGACTCGATACCACAGCCACATCTGCTTCCTCGGGGCTTGCCTGCGCCTCCATCTCATACCCCGTGGATTCCAGCTCCAATTCCCTGCGTCCCAGTTCGGATCCCAGCCGGACTATCGGTACCGACGGGCCATCTGCCGCCACACTGTACAATTCTCCAACCGGGCACTAAGATCCACCCTGGTTGCAATGCGCCGACACCAGCAGGACCTCGCATTGACGCTCCCGAAACTTCGGGCCTCTCTCACCCAGACCTGCAACGGACCCCAACTACACTACATCCTCCGGAAGATCCACCGCTTCAATCAACAATTCCTGTCCCACCTTACCTCCACCAAGGACCTGAAATTAGCCCGCCTCCAGGCCGCTCCAGCCACCGACAATCCCCGACTCGACCGCCCGCAGGCCCCGGGCCCCAACTCTGGCCCGAGCCGCCGGCCCTGAGTCCCCCGACGCCATCTTGTCCACGAGGAGCGCCTCCAGGGACTCACCAGGACGCCGCCTTCACCGACCTCCACGCCGATGCTGCCGCCGACCTCCACCTGCCTACCAATGACGCCCAGCCCCGCTGCCTGCCCGGTAACTCTGTTTATCTCCCCCTCCCCGATTCCACCGCCCTTCACCCCAGCGCAACGCGACTGCCGAACCTCGCCGCCCCCCGGGACCACCTAACCCCATCGCCGCACCGGGCCCATCCAGCATCGCCAGTGTACTGGGCCCGCCGAAGACCACAACCGCACCCGCCTCACCTTGCATCGCCGCCGGACCGGGCCACCCGAACACGGCCGCCGCACCGCACCCCACTCATCTCGCCGCCTCACCGGTCGGACCGACCACCCGCCCACCGGGACCTCCAACGCATCACCCGCCGACCCCGACTCCACTGCCGCGGACTCCTACCTTCGGGTCCGCCGACCCACGACACTCCACCGCCCTCCAGCAGCCCGCAGCCGTCGCCTCACCTGCAGACTGGACTCTGCAGTGGGCCTGAAGCCTCCACGTTGCTAACGCCCCCCACCACTCTGTTTTTAACGGCACTGGGTCCTAGTGCCCGTCTCCCCCAGCCCCAGTAACCTTAGTGGCTATTCCACTGGGTCTTCCCCATCCCCCCCCTACCATGTAACCCCTGCTCTTCCCCACCCACACCACAGCCCCCATACCCCCCTACCGCCTGACCACCCTCCACCCCCCCACCACACAACGCTTCGTCCTCAGTCCACTCACCTGCCTTCCTCCGGCAAATACCCCCATCCTTGCCGCGTGTTCACCATCCCCCCGGACCTCCCCCTCTCCGACATCGAACGGTCTGTCCTCAGCAGAGGTCTCACCTTTGTCCCCCTCCGTCCCCACCTCAATGAGTTCCGCGCCCCACCACGACTTGGAGCTCTTCTACCGTCGCCTCCGCCTCACAGCGTTCTTCCACGGGAAGAAGCCCTCGCCCCCCACTGATGATCCCTTTTCCTGTCTCCCACGCACCGCCTCCACTTGGAACCCCCCTCGTAGCCTTCCGGCTCTAGAACTATTTATCCAGAACTGCCGTCGGGACATCAACCGCCTCGACTTCTCCACCCCCCTGTCTCACTCCAATCTCTCCAGCCCTGAACGTACTGCCATCGACTCACTCCGTAACAACCCAGACTGGGTTATCAAACCCGCCGACAAGGGAGGTGCCGTGGTAGTCTGGCGCGTTGATCTCTACAAAGCGGAGGCCGCGCGCCAACTCTCGGACACCTCCTCCTACTTACCCCTGGACCATGACCCCACTGACGAACACCAGGCCACCATCTCGAGCACCATAACCAACTTCATCAGCTCGGGCTCCCTACCCCACCGAGCCTCCGACCTCATCGTTTCCCAGCCCCGCACGGCCCGATTTTACCTTCTCCCCAAAATTCACAAACCCGACTGCCCTGGCAGACCCATTGTCTCTGCCTGTTCGTGCCCCACCGAACACATTTCCACATACCTTGACGCCATCCTATCCCCCTTTGTTAAATCCCTCCCCACCTATGTTCAAGACACCTCAGAACACTCTCCGTCGGCTCCGTGCATTCCATTCTCCAGGCCCCCATCCTCTCATCTTTACCATGGACGTCCAGTCACTCTACACCTCCATCCCCCACCAGGACGGTCTCAAAGCCCTCCGGTTCTTCCTCGACCAGAGGAGCAACCCATACCCGTCCACTGACACCCTCCTCCGCCTAGCAGAGTTGGTCCTCACCCTCAATAACTTCTCTTTTGATTCCTCCCATTTCCTCCAAACACAAGGCGTAGCTATGGGGACACGCATGGGCCCCAGCTACGCTTGCCTCTTTGTTGGGTACGTCGAACAATCCTTGTTCTCGGCGTACCAGGGCCCCATCCCCGACCTCTACCTCCGTTACATCGACGACTGCTTTGGTGTCACCTCCTGCTCCCACACACAACTGACTGACTTCATTCATTTCACCACCAACTTCCATCCGGCACTCAAATACACTTGGACCATTTCCGACACTTCCCTACCATTCCTTGACCTCACCATCTCTATTGCAGGTGATACGCTCCTGACCGACATCCACTACAAACCTACTGACTCCCACAGCTACCTGGACTACTCTTCCTCCCACCCTGCTTCCTGTAAGGACTCCATCCCCTATTCCCAATTCCTCCGTCTACGCCGCATCTGCTCCCAGGATGAGGTGTTCCACACCAGGTCATCACAAATGGCCTCATTCTTCAGAGAACGGGGATTCCCCTCCCCCACTATTGATGAGGCTCGCACCAGGGTCTCCTCCATACCCCGCAACACTGCCCTCGCTCCCCATTCCCCCACTCGCAAACAGGGCAGAGTCCCCCTGGTCCTCACCTTTCACCCCACCAGCCGGCAAATACAACATATAGTCCTCCGCCAGTTTCGCCACCTCCAACGTGACCCCTCCACCCGCCACATCTTTCCCATCTCCCCCCCTGTCTGCCTTCCGCAAAGACCGCTCCCTCCGCAACTCCCTTGTCCATTCTTCCCTCCCCTCCCACTCTACCCCTTCCCCGGGCACTTTCCCTTGCAACCGCAAGAAATGCAACACTTGTCCCTTCACCTCCCCCCTCCACTCCTTTCAGGGACCCAAGCAGTCCTTCCAGGTCCGACAGAGGTTCACCTGCACCTCCTCCAACCTCATCTACTGCATCCGCTGCTCCAGATGCCAGATGATCTATATCGTGAGACCAAGCGGAGGCTTGGCGATCGCTTCGCCGAACACCTCCGCTCGGTCCGCAATAACCAACCCGACCTCCCGGTGGCTCAGCACTTCAACTCCCCCCTCCCATTCCACATCCGACCTCTCGGTCCTGGGCCTCCTCCACGGCCAGAGTGAGCAACACCGCAAGCTGGAGGAACAGCACCTCATATTTCCGCTTGGGGAGTCTGCATCCTTTGGGCTTGAATATTGAATTTTCTCAATTCTGTTAACCCTTGCTGTCTCCTCCCCTTCCCACCTCTCCCTCAGCCCTCGGGCCCTGGGCATTCCCTCTATCTCTATCTCTCCCCCACCCTAGTCGCACTAGCTTCTCATTTTCACACCACAAACAGCTTACAATGGCTTGTTCCCTTTATCACCGATACTTTTTTGCATATCTTTCACTCATTGTTCCTTATCTCTCCACATCACCGTCTATATCTCTCGTTTCCCTGATCCCTGACCAGTCTGAAGAAGGGTCTCGACCCGAAACGTCGCCTATCTCCTTCGCTCCTTAGATGCTGCTGCACCCGCTGAGTTTCTCCAGCTTTTTGTGTACCCTGGATTTCACTCAGTTCCTCCATCTCATTTGACCCGCGATCCCCTGCTATTTCCGGCAAATTATTTATGTCTTCCTTAGTGAAGACAGAACCAAAGTAGTTATTCAATTGGTCTGCCATGTCCTTGTTCCCCATGATCAATTCACCCGTTTCTGACTGCAAGGGACCTACATTTGTTTTAACTAATCTTTTGCGCTTCACTTATCGATAAAAACTTTTGCAGTCAGTTTTTATGATTCCTGCCAGTTTTCTTTCATACTCCATTTTCCCTTTCCTAATTAAGCCCTTTGTCCTTCTCTGTTGGTCTCTGAATTTCTCTCAGTCCCCTGGTAGGCTGCTTTTTCTGGCTAATTTGTACGCTTCATCTTTTGCTTTGATACTGTCCTTGATTTCCCTTGTTATCCACGGATGCGCTACTTTCCCTGATTTATTCTTTTGCCATACTGGATGAACAATTGTTGTAGTTCATCCATGCAGTCTTTAAATGCCTTCCATTGCATATCCACCGTCAACCCTTCAAGAATCAATTGCCAGTCCATCTTGGCCAATTCACGTCTCATACCCTCAAAGTTACCTTCCTTTAAGTTCAGGACCCGTGTTTCTGAATTAACAATGTCACTCTCCATCCTAATGAAGGGTCAACCATATTATGGTCACTCTTGCCCAAGGGGCCATGTACAACAAGGCTGCTAACTAACCCTTCCTCATTACTCAATACCCAGTCTAGAATAGCCTGCTCTCTTGTTGGTTCCTCTATATCTTGGTTTAGAAAACTATCCCGCATACATTCCAAGAAATCCTCTTCCTCAACACCCCTGCTAATTTGATTCACCCAATCTATATGTAGATTGAAGTCACCCATTATAACGGTTTTACCTTCATTGCACGCATTTCTAATTTCCTGTTTGATGCCATCCCCAACTCGACTACTACTGTTAGGTGGTCTGTACACAACATGTTGGCATTCATAGCAAAAGGATTTGAGTACAAGAGCAGGGAGATTCTACTGCAGTTGTACAGGGTCTTGGTGAGGCCACACCTGGAGTATTGTGTACAGTTTTGGTCTCCTAATCTGAGGAAAGACATTGTTGCCATAGATGGAGTACAGAGAAGGTTCACCAGACTGATTCCTGGGATGTCAGGTCTTCCATATGAAGAAAGACTGGATAGACTCGGCTTGAACTTGCTGGAATTTAGAAGGTTGAGGGGGGATCTTATAGAGACTTACAACATTCTTAAGGGATTGGACGGGCTAGATGCAGGAAAATTGTTCCCAATGTTGGTGAAGTCCAAAACAAGGGGTCATAGTTTAAGGATAAGAGGGAAGGATAAGGGATGAGAAAATCATTTTTCACGCAGAGTGGTGCATCTGTGCAATTCTCTGCCACAGAATGTTATTGAGGCCAGTTCATTAGCTATATTTAAGAGGGAGTTAGATGTGGCCCTTGTGGCTAAAGGGATATGGAGAAAAGGCAGGTTCAGGATACTGAGTTGGATGATCAGCCATGATCATATTGAATGGCGGTGCAGGCTCAAAGGGCCGAATGGCCTACTCCTGCACCTATTTTCTATGTTTCTATGTTTCTATGTAACCCCATCGTCGGCCGAGGAGCAGCTTGCTGCAATTGAAGAGAATGTGTATCTAAAGGTTTAAGTATTAATTTCAACCTGTATGTCTAACTGATAACACATTCAGGCCTAGCAGTGAGCTGCCCTTGCATTAGATTGAAAATCTAGTTTGATTTGACTTGATTGATAAATCTTAATGCAGATATCTTAGGAGAACAAAACAAAGGTTTAAGTTCAAGAAGGAACTGCAGATGCTAGAAAATCGAAGGTAGAGAAAATTGCTGGAGAAACTCAACGGGTGCGGCAGCATCTATGGATGAAGGAAATAGGCAAAGTTTCGGGCCAAAACCCTTCTTGAGACTAATGCAATGTGGGGGGGGGGGAGAAGAAACGAAGAGGGGGAGCGAAGGGGGAATCACAGAGGGGGTTTTGTCTACCTTCGATTTTCCAGCATGTTAATGACCACAAATGAGAGTTGCAGAGAAATGTGTGGAAATTAGATTCCTCTGAGACTGGGCACAGATCAGATAAATCAAAATCTAATCTGATTTTCTTGAGTTACTGTGAACAGGTGATGTTTAAATATTTTCATTTTGATACTACTGACTCATTCTGTGAGATTTATAAGAGTGTATAAGGAGGCCCTATGTCTACACTGACTGTGCAACCCATAAATTATTTTAACACATATCAATTTAGTGCAAATTAAGTGATCAATTTTATCTTGGTTTTTCTTGTGAAACAAGATTAAAATGTAAAGGCTGCATGCACCATGAAAAGGAAGCTGGGACTTTTTTCCAAAAAAAGATGTGCAAAAACTGCCAATACACAGGTGTGATTGTGGGCTCAAATGAAGCATAAATCAGGTGGATGTTCAACCTGATCTCAGTCATTGCTTCATAAAATAAATACTACAATAACAGCCCTGTAAACTCCCTGGCTTGCATGGAACTCTCTGGTGGGAGCGGCAGCAGATTTTGGTGCTTGTGAACAAGTTACCAGAATTCGGAGGAATCATAGAGTCGTACAGCAGAAAAACAGACCCTTCAGCTAGACAATGCTGCACTGACCACTAATCACCCATTTAAACTGATCCAACATTTATTTTATTCCCCCCATATTTCAAACAATTCCCCCCTGACTAGAGATTTAGTGCAGTTAAGTTTAGAGATACAGCATGGAAATAGGCCATTCTGCCTGCTAAGTCCACGCTGACCATTGATCTCCCATACACTGGTTCTATGTTATCCTATGTTTGCATCCTACACACTTGGTGCAATTTACAGAAGCCAATTAACCTACAAAGCTGCACATCTTTGGGATATGGGAGGAAAATGGACCCAAACAAAATCACACTTGTCTCACAACTCCACACAGGCAGGAACCGAGATCAGGATTGTGTATCTAGTGCTATGATGCATCAGCTCTACCATTTGTGCCACAGTGCTGCCCAAATTCCACTGGAATGGGCATAATAACAAGAAAACTATTATTACAATACATTATGCTATATTGCAAAGTAGGTCTCTCAAAATTATTTAAAATGTATCCTTTGTATAAATATAGAGCACCAGCACTAAAACACTAGAGCACTAGCTGTAGACAGCAGGGGAAAGAGTCACAGCATAGAAAAAGAGAAAGGATAATTACTCCAAAATCCAGAAACCCATTGTCTTCAGAATCCTAAGAGAAATGTAATATTTCAGTTATGTACTGATGATTGTTTCTGAGCCCATGCTGGGAACTAAAAGTCCTTCATTACGATCCAATCATATTATTTTATCATTTGTGTTCAACACACCAATACAAGATTAAATTAAAATGGTTAATGATGAGAATAATGCCTAATACAATCTTAGCTTTGATGAAAAATATATTGATAGTAGGTCTATGAGGGAGAACTGATTATTTGTCATTATGAATACTTGAAGTTTGAGAATTTTGAGTCTCATGTTGGTGATAGCTACTGATCTTTTATAAATGAAACCAAACAATGAAGCCATAACAATGTAAGGTGAGCAATTGAAATGGAACCACTACAATAATATGTTGTTCAATAATATGACTGATGTGATGAGACAGAAATATAGCCCAGGAAATTATTTAATGGGTGATGGACTTGTGCTAATTTGGTATTGTATTTGCTTATTATTGTCATATGTACTGAGTTACAGTTAAAAACCTTGTTTTGCATGATATACAGGCAAATCATACTACATGTGAGTACAAGGAAACTACATACAAACACAGCAGATAACGTGTAGCGAACATAAGCAGATGGCAGAATATACTGTTACAGCTGCAGAGAAAGTGTAGATAAAAATTGCAAGGACCATCACAGGATAGGGTCATAGAATCATACAGTCATACAGCATGGAAACAGGCTCGTTGGCCCTACTTGCCCATGCCCTCGAAGATGCCCCATCTACAGTACACTAGTCCCACCTGTCTCTGAACCTTTCCAGTCCATGTACCTGTCCAAATGTCTTTTGAATGTTGTTATATTATCTGCCTCAACTACCTCCTCTGGTAGCTCATTTCATATCCCCACCACCCTCTGTATGAAAAAGTTGCCCATCAAATTCCTATTAAATCTTAGATCCATAAACCTATGTCCTCTGGTTTTTGATTTCACTATTCTGGTTAAAACACTGTGCATCTGTCCTATCTATTGCCCTAGTGATCTTATACATCTCTCTAAGATCACCCTTCAGCCTCCTGCACTCCAAGGAATAACATACTAGCCTGCCCAACCTCTCCCTGTTGCTCGGGCCCACATGTCCTGGCAACATTTTGGTAAATCTACTCTTCACTCTTCCCAGGTTAAAAACATCTTTCTTATAGCAGGATGACCAAAAACGGAACACTATACTCCAGATGTGGCCTTACCAATGTCTTGTGTAACAGTAACATTACATCCCAACTTTGATACTCAGTATACTGACTGATGAAGGCCAATGTGCTGAAAGCCTTCTTGACCATTCTATTTACTTGTGATGCTACTTTGAAAGAATTATGTACAGTGCCTGCACTCATAGATCCCTCTGTTCTACAACACTCCCCAGAGCCTTGCCATTTAGTGTTATGGTCTTGATCTGGCTTGACTTCCCAAAATGCACCACTTCTGCATTAAACTTCATTAAAACATTCCTCAGCACACTTGCCCAACTGATTAAGATCCTGCTATAATTTTGACAACTATCTACAATACTACCCACTTTAGAGTCATCTGCAAACTTACTAATCGCGCCTTATATATTCTCATCCAAATTGTCGATATAAACCACAAACAACAATGGGCCCAGAACCGATCCCTGAGGCACACTACTCGTCACAGGCCTCCAGTCCAAAAAACAACCTGTCACCATCATACTCTACTTCCTTCTCTGTCCAGTCATCTAGCTCTCCCAGGATCCCATGCAATCTATCCACATACGCATACTATGATCCCATGCATATTAACAACCCAGAGCCGCACCTTATCAAATGTGCAGGAAGGATATGCAGATGCTGGTTTAAACCAAAGATAGGCACAAAAAGCTGGAGTAAGTCAGCAGGACAGGCAGCATCTCTGGAGAGAAGGAATGGGTGATGTTTTGGGTTGAGTCCCTTCTTCAGAGCTTATCCAGACCAGAAATTCCTTGTTGAAGTCCATACAGACATGTCTATGGTTCTGCCCTCAACAACCATTTTGGTTACTTTTTTCAAAAAGCTCAATCAGATTTGTGAGACACAATCTCCCATGCACAAAACCATGCTGATTCTACTCAGCCCATATCTATCCAAATGCGTATGTATCTAGCCCTCAGAACCATCTCCAGTAACTTACCAACAGATGTTAAGCTCACTGATCTATAGTTCCAAGGCTTTTCCTTGCAGCCATTCTTAAATAGAGGCACAACATTAGCTACTCTCCAGTCTTCTGACACCTCACCCGTATCTAATAATGATTCACATTTCTCAGTCAGGGCATCTATAATTTCTTCTCTAGCTTCCCACAGTGCATCAGATATATCTGATCTGGCATGGAGATTTAGCTACCTTGACAAACCTTAAGACATTCAGCACCTCCTCGAACGTAATACTGAATGTCCTCAAGACACTTCCATTACCGGGTAGCGCCAGACGATAGCAGCCTCGCCAACAGTCTGTCTCGTCCCTTTCCTACTTTGTTGTTTATAGTCTGTTGTTAAATGTACGTTTTAGTGTATCTTTAGTTTTGTATTATGTGGAAGGTGGGGGGTTGGACCCTTTTTAATCTCTTTCCTCGACGGAGATGCGTCTTTGTCCGTATCGTATCTCCGTTTGCACTGTGGCCTAACATCATGGAACTGGCGGTAGCTTGCTGGGATCGACTTCGGGGGCTCCAACTGCGGGAGCCTGCAGACTTAACTTCGTGGAGCTTGCGGTCATTAGTTAAGGACCGAATTCAGGAGCTCCAACCGCAGGAGCTTCGACCACCTCGAACGCGGGAGCTTTGATTGCCCTGATGCGGTAGCTACGTTGACCCCAAAGCGGAAGCTTTGATCGCCATCTGCGGGAGCTTTGATCGGCCCGACTGCGGCTGGTTCGACTGCTCCATCCGCAGGACAGTAAGGAGGAAAGAAGATAAGACTTTATTGTCTTCCATCAGAGTGAGGAATGTGGGGGAGCCGCTGTGGTGGATGTTTATGTCAACTTTTATGTAGGTGTGTATCTTGTTGTACATACTTGGCTAATACATTTATTACAATTACAATTACAATTAACTGTCCTCCAAATATTCATTGTGAACCTAGCTCATCTACTATGGCTCCACATAGAGATGATCACTTTGGTTTCTGAGGGGCCCTATTTTCTCTATAGTCAGCCTCTTTCCCTTAATGTACTTATAAAACCTCTATGGGTTTCCCTTATTATTAAAAAATGTAGATTAAGAGCTTGGGACTATGCATTTAGCTTTAGAAAGGTCCATTCAAAAAATTGATAACAGCAAGGAAGAATCTATTTCTGAATCTGGAAATATATGCTTTCAAGCTTTTGTATCTTCTGCCAGGCAGGAGAAGGGAAAAGAGGAAATAACTTGGGTGTAGTTGGTCCTTGGTTGCATTGGATGCTCTTCCAAGATAGTGTGAAGTGTAGATGGTCGATGGTGGAGAGGTCGGTTTGCATGATGGACTGGGCTGCATCCACAACTCTGCAATTTCTTGTGGTCTTGTTCAGAGCAGTTGCCAAACCAAGTCGTGATACATAGGAGGTTTTCTATAGTATATATCTGTAGACATGGTAGGGGCCTTGGAGATATGCTGAATTTCCTTTGTCTTCTGGCAAAGTAAGGGGATTGGTGTGTCTTTCTTGGCCTTAGCATTAAGGTGGTTAGACCAGGATATTTGAGGAGTAATATATAGTGAACTTTAACAAAACATAAAAGAATGGAGGAAATGAGCAGGTCAGGCAGCATCTGTCGAAGAAATGGCCCGATGCATTTCAGGTATGGACCCAGTAATGGGCCCAGTAATGTTGTCTGATCTGCCAATTTCCTCCAGCCATTTGGTTTTTGTTCAAGATTCCAGCACCTGCAGATTCTTGTTTAACCATGTAAACATATAACAATTACAGCATGGAAACAGGCCCTCTCGGCCCTTCCAGTCCGTGCCGACCATTTGTTTTCCCCTAGTCCCATCTACCTGCACTCAGACCATACCCCTCCATTCCCTTCCCGTCCATATACCTATCCACTTTACTTTTAAATGTTAAAATCGATCCTGCCTCCACTACTTCTGCTGGAAGCTCATTCCACACAGCCACCACCCTCTGAGTAAAGAAGTTCCCCCTCACGTTACCCCTAAACTTCTGTCCCTTAATTCTCATGTCATGCCCTCTTGTTTGAATCTTCCCTACCCTCAATGGGAAAAGCTTATCCGCGTCAACTCTGTCTATACCTTTCATCATTTTCAAGACCTCAATCAAGTCCCCCCTTAACCTTCTGCGCTCCAAAGAATAAAGACCTAACTTGTTCAACTTTTCTCTGTAACATACTTGCTGGAACCCAGGCAACATTCTAGTAAATCTCCTCTGCACTCCCTCTATTTTGTTGACATCCTTCATATAATTTGGTGACCAAAATTGTACGCCATGCTCCAGAATTGGTCTTACCAATGCCTTGTACAATTTTAACATTACTTCCCTACTCCTATATTCAATGCTCTGATTTATAAAGGCCAGTACACCAAAGGCTTTCTTTACCACCCCATCTACATGCGATTCCACCTTCAGGGAACTATGCACAGTTATTCCCAGATCTCTCTGTTCCACAGCATTCCTCAATTCCCTACTGTTTACCACATACGTACTACTTTGATTTGTCCTGCCAAGATGTAGCACTTCACACTTATCAGCATTAAACTCCATCTGCCATCTTTCAGCCCACTTTACCAAATGGCCCAAATCTCTCTGTAGACTTTGAAAATCTACTTCATTATCCACAACACCACCTATCTTAGTATCATCTGCATACTTACTTATCCAATTTTCCACCCCATCATCCAGATCATTGATGTACATGACAAACAACAGTGGACCCAACACAGATCCCTGAGCGCCTCACTGGTCACCGGCTTCCAACCTGACAAACAGCCATCCACCATTACTCTCTGACATCTCCCATTCAGCCACTGTTGAATCCATCTTGCTACTCTATATAACCATATAACCATATAACAATTACAACACGGAAACAGGCCCTCTCGGCCCTTCCAGTCCGTGCCGACCATTTGTTTTCCCCTAGTCCCATCTACCTGCACTCAGACCATACCCCTCCATTCCCTTCACGTCCATATACCTATCCACTTTACTCTTAAATGTTAAAATCGATCCTGCCTCCACCACTTATCAGCCTCCACCACATCCATCGATCCTGCCTCTGCCATTAACACCCAAAGATTGAACCTTCTTAACCAACCTTCCATGGGGAAACTTGTCAAAGGCCTTACTGAAATCCATATAGACAACATCCACTGCTTTACCCTCATTAATTTCCCTAGTAACTGCTTCAAAAAATTCAAGAAGGTTTGTCAAACATGACCTTCCAGGCACAAATCCATGTTGACTGTTCCTGATCAGACCCTGTTTATCCAGATGCTTATATATATTATCTCTAATTATCCTTTCCATTAATTTGCCCACCACTGACGTCAAACCAGCAGGTCTAAATTGCTAGGTTTATTCTTTGAACCCTTTTTAAACAATGGAACAACATGTGCAATACGCCAATCCTCCGGCACTATTCCCGTTTCTAATGACATTTGACACATTTCTGTCATAGCTCCTGCTATTTCTACAGTAACTTCCCTCAATGTCCTAGGGAATATCCTGTCGGAACCTGGAGACTTATCCACTTTTATATTTTTCAAAAGTGAAAGTACTTCCTCTTCTTTGAATCTCATAGTTTCCATAGCTACTCTACTTTTTTCCCTTACCTCACAGAGTTCAATATCCTTCTCCTTGGTGAATACCAAAGAAAATAAATTGTTCAATATCTCCCCCATCTCTTTTGGCTCTGTAGATAGCTGTCCATTCTGGCTCTCTAATGGTCCAATTTTATCCCTCGTTATCCTTTTGCTATTAATATAGCTGTAGAAACCCTTTGGATTTACTTTCACCTTTCTTGCCAAAGCAACCTCATATCTTCTTTTAGCCTTCCTAATTTATTTCTTAAGATTCTTTTTACATTCTTTATACTCCTCTAGCACCTCATTTACTCCATGCCTCCTATAATTATTGTAGATATCTCTCTTTTTTCGAAACAAGTGTCCAATTTCCCTTGAAAACTATGGCTCTTTCCAATTTTTACTGTTTCCATTCAACCTAACAGGGACATAAAGATTCTGTACTCTTACAATTTCCCCTTTAAATGTCCTCCATTTCTCTTCTACATCTCCCTTATACATAGGTATATGGACATGAAGGGAATGGAGGGGTATGGTCTGAGTGCAGCTAGATGGTACTAGGGGAAAACAAATGGTCGGCACGTTCTGGAAGGGCCGAGAGGGCCTGTTTCCGTGTTGTAATTGTTATATGGTTATATGGTTATCCTTCCCATAAAACAAAGTGTCCCAATTCACTCCTTTTAAATCCTTGCACATTCCCTCAAAGTTAGCCTTTCTCCAATCAAAAATCTCCACCCTAGGTCCAGTTCTGACTCTCTCCATAATTATATTGAAACTATTGACCAGTATTGTGATCACTGGTCCCGAAGTGCTCACCAACGCATACCTCCGTCACCTGACCTACCTCATTTCCTAACAGGAGTTCCAGCACTGCCCCTTTTCTGGTCGATACCTCTATGTAATGCTGCACAAAAGTATCCTGCACACATTTTATAAACTCCAAACCATCCAGTCCATTTACAGAATGTGTTTCCCAGTCTATTTTTGGAAAATTGAAATCTCCCACTGTCACTAATTTGTGCTTATCACTAATATCTGCTATCTCCTTGCATATTTGCTCTTCCAATTCTCACTCCCCATTTGGCGGACTATAATACATCCCTAAAAGTGTTGCAACACCATTCCCACTTCTCAGTTTCACCCAAATAGCCTCCCGAGACGAGCCCTCTAATCTATCCTGCCGAAGCACTGCTGTAATATCCTCTCTGACAAGCAATGCAACACCTCCACCTCTGGTCCCTCCAATTTTATCACACCTGAAGCAACGAAATCCTGGAATATTTAGTTTCCAATCACAGCCCTCCTGCAACCATGTTTCACTGATTGCCACATCATATTTCCAGGTGTCAATCCAGGTTCTAAGTTCATCCACCTTTCTTACAATGCTCCTAGCATTAAAATATACACATTTTAGAAACCCACCATCCCTTATTCTCTGTCTATTATCTTTTTGCTCTTTCTCGCCTACATTTTGGGTCCGAGTGCTTCCCTTATCTGCCTCTTGCCCCACACCCTGACCCCTAGCCCCCTCTACCCGAGTCCCTCCCCCCAGCCTTTCTAGTTTAAAGTCTCCCCAGTAGCCTTTGCAAATCTCCCTGCCAGGATATTGGTCCCCCTCGGGTTCAAGTGCAACCCGTCCTTTTTGTACAGATCATGCCTTCCCCAAAAGAGGTCCCAGTGATCAAGAGACTTGAATCCCTGCCCACTGCACCAGTCCCTCAGCCACGCATTTATCCTCCACCTCATTCCATTCCTACTCTCACTGTGAAGCGGCACAGGCAGTAATCCTAAAATTGTTACCCTTTTGGTCCTTCTCCTTAACTTTCCCCCCAACTCTCTAAATTCTCCCTTCAGGACCTTGTCTCTTTTTCTGCCTATGTCATTGGTACCTATGTGTAACACAACATCAGGCTCATCTCCCTCCCTTTTCAGAATCCTTTAGACACGTTCCGACACATGCGAGACCCTGGCACCAGGGAGGCAAAGTACCATCCCGACTGCGTCCACAGAATCGCCCATCCGACCCCCTAACTATAGAGTCCCCAATTACAATTGCCCTCCTCTTTTTGCTACCCTTCTGAGCATCAGGGCCGGCCTCTGTGCCAGAGACCCGGCCGCTGTTGCTGCCTCCAGGTAGGCTGTCCCCTCCAATAATACTCAAACCCGAGTACCTATTTTCCAGGTGTACAGTCACAGGGGTTCTCTCTAGCCCCTGCCTCTGCCCCTTGCCCTTCCTAACCGTGACCCACTTGTCTGTCTCCTGTGGTCTGAGAGTGACTACCTCCCTGTAGCTCCTCTCTATGACCTCCTCACTCTCCCTGACCAGACGGAGGTCATCGAACTGCTGCTCCAGGTTCCTAACACAGTCCTTTAGGAGCCCCATCTCGACATACCTGGCGCAGATGTGGACGTCTGGAGGGCTATCAGATTCCCTGACCTCCCACATCTGACATCCAGAACAGTACACTGCCCTTGCCTTCATACTCCCCCCTTACACAGGATACAATCAACACAATACAAAGTACACAACAAACTGCTGGAATCTGACTGCCAATCTGCTGCTTACCCTAGTCCACTTCCCACCAATCAGCGGCTTCCTAAAAAAAAAAAAAAACACTTCTCCAAATGGAACGTTATGGTGTACAATTTTGGCCGCCTAGTTATATGGTGTACAATTTTGGTCGCCTAGTTATATGGTGTACAATTTTGGTCGCCTAGTTATAGGAAGGATGTCAACAAAATAGAGAGAGTACAGAGGAGATTTATTAGAATGTTGCCAGGGTTCCAGCAACTATGTTACAGTGAAAGGTTGAACAAGTTAGGTCTTTATTCTTTGGAGCGCAGAAGGTTAAGGGGGGACTTGATTGAGGTCTTTAAAATTATGAAAGGGATAGACAGAGTTGACGTGGATACGTTTTTCCCATTGAGGGTAGGGGAGATTCAAACAAGAGGGCATGACATGAGAATTAAGGGACAGAAGTTTCGGGTAACGTGAGGGGGAACTTCTTTACTCAGAGGGTGGTGGCTGTGTGGAATGAGCTTCCAGCAGAAGTGGTGGAGGCAGGATCGATTTTAACATTTAAGACTAAAGTGGATAGGTATATGGACGTGAAGGGAATGGAGGGGTATGGTCTGAGTGCAGGTAGATGGGACTAGGGGAAAACAAATGGTCGGCACGGACTGGAAGGGCCGAGAGGGCCTGTTTCCGTGCTGTAATTGTTATATGGTTATATGGTTATATGGTTATGGATTTAGGTTTATCCATTATAGTGAACTTTAATCACTGTTAACAGATGTTACATGTTACAATTTTTTTATAGGAATATGATTTTGCTGTGTGGCATCCTGCTTGTGGTGAATGTTCTTAAAAAAACAGCACTCAATACATGTTGGCTACAGAGTGGTGATTAAGACCCTCCTATGATTCTAGAAATAATAATTCACCAACAAGATATTGAATGATGAGTGACTCATCTGATAGATTGGGACTGAAATAATGCCAGAGCAACTACTTCTGCTGATGAGGTCTGAAATGTTTGCGTTACCCTCTATTTGTGAAACAAAATCATGAGAATAATATCCATGATGCATTGACATAATTGTACACCTTCAATGGTATTTCTTGTAGTAATTCTAAGGTTATTTTATTTGGAATATTTTGCCTTGCAGGGTTTATAGTTGGATTAAACAGATAATAATCTATATTGATTAAATAGCAATCTGGATGTGTTTGTTCTTTTTAGGTTAAATTCAATTACTTTGATGAATTCGGGCATGAAAACTCAACACAGATCAAAGAAAATATATAGTGTAATTTTAGCCTAACATAAAAGTCCGGAGGAACTCAACAGGTCAGGAATGGAAGAAGAATTGGTCCAAACATGCAAATGTAATATAATTCCCACATTATAAATGTGTAGATATTTGAATTTTCCTTTTCAAATTCTTAAATCCAGATTCATTGGCCTAAGTCAACTGGATACAAATTAATTTTAACCTTCCACAAATTATAGCAACAAAACATTTTCACAGCAGGAGGAAGAATATAATCATGGTGTGCCAAGTTCCAATAAACAGTTTACTTTGCAGAATTTGAAATAGAAAAAAAAGCTGGCAGGAAGTTTGAACATTTGGTTTTTAATTTGTTATTGATCAGTTTTCCATATGTATTATTCTATTCAAAGGTCATCCCAAATATGTATAAATTGAATATAATTTATGTGAATAAGATTGGAATTAATAGTTCAATTGGTAACAAGGGATTACTTGGATTCTGAAGGGCAGAAGATGTGAAAAGTCAAAGATCAGGTCAATTTAGAAAAGAATAGGGATTATAACTACAGACTGCAAAAATTAATATAGAATTTAGTTTAGAACTAGACTAAGTGGGACCTGTTGGGTTCCATGTTCACTTTTTCACTTCAAGCCAAAGCACCCAAGCCACCATTTGCAGTAGTGCCTTTTCACTTCAGCCCAAAGCACCCAAGTAGTGCCTTTTCACTTCAGCCCAAAGCTCACAAGCCACCATTTAAAATAGTGCCTTTTAACTTCAGCGCAAAGCACCCAAGCCACCATTTGCAGTAGTGCCTTTTAACCTCAGTCGAAAGCACCCAAGCCACCATTTGCAGTAGTGCCTTTTAACCAGCCCAAAGCATCCAAGCCACCATTTGCTGCAGTGCCTTTTAACTTCAGCCTAAAATACCCAAGCCACCATTTGCAGCAGTGCCTTTTAACTTCAACATAGAAACATAGAAACATAGAAATTAGGTGCAGGAGTAGGCCATTCAGCCCTTCGAGCCTGCACCGCCATTCAATATGATCATGGCTGATCATCCAACTCAGTATCCCGTACCTGCCTTCTCTCCATACCCTCTGATCCCCTTAGCCACAAGGGCCACATCCAACTCACTCTTAAATATAGCCAATGAACTGGCCTCAACTACCCTCTGTGGCAGAGAGTTCCAGAGACTCACCACTCTCTGTGTGAAAACCCAAACTCCCCAACCATCATTTGCAGGCAGTGCCTTATTACTTCAAACCAACCATATTTTCATTTTCAAACCACATTAAGGGCACTCACAGTTGAGTAGACATGTATTCAGAGCTCGGAGAGACTGAGTGAGGCACACCACTTCCTGGTTTTATAGTCCCTCCGCCTTCCTCCAGCAGGGGCAGCAGAGAAAATGGGGAATTAAAAAAAATCATTAATATATCTCTGATTTTTCATCGATGGGAAAATTCCTCTGATCCAGGAAGGCAGAGCGAGACTCTGAGCGATCTGGCCAAAAATGATGGCTGTAGGTGGCGGCGTTCTCTCGGAAATCACAGCACAGCGAGCCAAAAGCGGTCAAGATCAGACTTTTAGTAATATAAGATAGATAGGGAATATAACTGGAGACTGTAAAAGTTGAAATTGATCAAGGTTTGATGTAAGGGAAAAAAAGCATGTTTAACAAATCAAAATATTGTCCCTCATGAAAGCAATCATTAATTTTATTTGATGATAAGAAGGCTAAAGTAGTTGAGCAGGAAAGAAAGGTAATGCCACCGAATATGCCCAGAATAACCATGTTCTTAACATATTGAAAGTGGCAAAATAAGGAACTGCAGATGCAGATTTACACAAAACATCACAAAGCAATGGAGTAACTCAGTGAGTCAGGCAGCATTGCTGGAGAACATGGATAGTGATGTATCGGATCAGAACCGTTCATCAGACTTAAGAAGTCTGAAGAAGGGTCCGGACATGAAAGATCACCTATCCGTGTTCTCCAGAGGGACTCACTGAGGGACTACAGCAATAAGTGCCCTTTAATATTATAGGTGGCATCTTGGTAAATTTTTTCTTCTTCTTAGTCCTCCCTTGGTCATGGCAAACCATGGGTGTCTCCAGGGTTGGAGGATGCCTGTGCATGCCTTTGTTTAACGTGGTGCGACTGATGCACAGACAGCCACCACACAGTCCTTGACAGATCTGGGTCAGGATCCAGTGGCATGGAGTCCAAGATGACTGGAGACCCTTTTCTGCTGCAGTCTTCAGCCGCCTTCCCAGCCATTGTGACACTCCACTAAGGTCAGCCATCATCCTCTGCCTGTTCCACCATTGAGGTCTTGGTTGGATTGCTCTTTGTCAGAGTGCTCCCCCTTGACCTTACTACCATGGTAGCCCTAACAGGAGCAAAGCTCCAGACGGCATCGCTCTCAGGATCTCAGGACACACAAGCTTCTCCACCACGACAAGGTGACAATCCACAGATACTTTGTTCTATTTTAATGGCAAAGGGTATGTACAATTTTTTTGAAATAGCCAGTTATCCTTAAAAAACATTCTTGATGTACATGGTGGCGATTGTATTTGTTAACATGTTAAAGATTGTTGATTAAATCATGGAAAAATGGGATGAATTGATGATGTTGATCATTATTAAAAAAGTTTTGCTCATCTTGGAAATCACGTTTAAGTCTCTGGTACCTTCATAAGAATTTCTATCCCGTGATGTGGTTAGATTTTTCAACGTAAATTCCTGTTTATACGAATTTTAGCTTGTTTTTGAGTACGGATGTTTGAGTATTGCAGCCAATACTCAAACAGTATTGAGGGTTCTGGAAAAACAATGAGTACAGCATGAACCAGCTGGTTGCATACACATAGAAGATAAAAAATACATCAAGCATAAATATTTTGGAAGAAAATTGATGTTCTGAATAGATTGGCATTTACCCAGGCTCAGGATAGAGCGAGGATTCAGCATTTCTTCACCAATATAATCTGTAAATCAGAGGTTAGCATATAAAATAACAAGCAGCAATTTTTACTTTGTTAAAGTGGCTGAATATAATTCAGTTTTGCTTTGGGATATGAATAACATCAAACATAAATGTAACAAAAAGGACAGAATACAGTGGAATAAAGAAATTTAAAAAACACAAATTATAGACTGACGTGACTAATTGGAGGATTTTTTTACATTTTGCATAAGGACATCAATCTAGTCCATTGCACAGGTTTAACATTAACATCAAGTATCAGTAAAGACAGAGTTCTGTGCGTTCTAATATTTGTTTCAGAAAGACCGAAGATCTGGCAAGTTTATGGCATGCGCGAGTGTTACTTTGCAAGTATTCTTAGTGATGCAGTGAAGCTTTTGTCATGATATGCAATGGTTAATTGGACTCAGATAAGAACTCTCAGAGCTGAAAAAAACTGTGTCTTGGAGTACTCTCCAATGCAGAAATTCCTGTACTTTAACCCTAATCCTCCTCCAAACCCAAACGATCTTTCAAGTTGAAATTCAAAACACGCACATACATACACTCACACACACCATGGGCTGAATTTTGGCATGAATCAGTGTATTCTCAGATGAACTCTCTCCCGCAGTGTCTTGCATGCATATAATTAATGGTGAGGGTCAGAGGATGAACTGTGTGATGAACTATACACATTTGTTCGTTTATTTCAATGAAGGACAGGTGGGATTGAAAATGATTACAAGTACTGTGTGGAAAATTAATTTTCTCTATCAGAATATTTGTCCTTTGGCATACTGTCGAATTTCAATGTGTATTTGATGTTTTGCCAGCTTTCTTTCTACTGATCCTTCTGCTCAGTTCTGGCATTTTCAGAGAAGTCCACAGTCGTTTCCATTTGTGAACCACACTGATTGCTTACTCCAGGTCATAAAGACATGGAATGTAATGAGTCAAATGATAAATGTTAACATCAAAGCCCCCTTCAAACCTAAATTCTTCTGCCCTTTTCAATTTAACTTATCTGTCAATGAACATCCATCCGACTTAAATAATAGTTCATGTACTTCTAGAGTAAATGTTACATCCAAACTAAATTATGAAATATATTACACTCTGGTTAACTCAAAACAACAGCAGGGTCATTGTTGGTGAAATGCAATGAAAGTTTATATTTTCTCATACCTGACTGCAATATATTTCTGCAGCCTGTCTTAAAGAAAACTCAATGTTCTATCATACACTAGCATCACCTTTGAGATCAAAGTTTCAATCTATCCTGGAAAAGGGGAATTGAGGACTGCTTTCTCTGTCAGCATATAAGAGCTCAGTGTAAATGAGTTATGGCAATGACCAACTACACTCCAGAGTTCATGAATCGACTGCATCTATTTCATCAGTCTCACCTCTGAAGAAATGTACCATTACCAAATTGAATCATTTAAGTTTTAATCTGAAAATGCATTGCTGTAAACAAATCAAGAGTATTTAACAGAAAACAATATTAAACACCAACATTTTAATATGTGCATTTCTGCATTGTTAATTATCAGAATATTGAAACTTTCAGCATTTATCAATTGAAGCATGCTGTTTTTTACATGGTTTACACCTTTTGCATAAAGTTTGCAGACCATATTGATGGCATGCCAGCAACTTAGCAAACTGTCATATTTACTTCTATGCCATGTCACTGCAATTTTTTTTAAATTTGTCAACACTGTTCCATTTCGGTTCTCTGCCAAAATTTACAGGGTCTTGGTGAGAACACACCTGGGGTATTGCATACAGTTTTGGTCTCCAAAATTGAGGAAAGACATTCTTGATGAGTATAAAGAGTGTAAAAAGAATCTTAAGAAAGAAATTAGAAAAGCTAAAAGAAGATATGAGGTTGCTTTGGCAAGAAAGGTGAAAGTAAATCCAAAGGGTTTCTACAGCTATATTAATAGCAAAAGGATAAGGAGGGATAAAATTGGACCACTAGAGAGCCAGAATGGACAGCTATCTGCAGAGCCAAAAGAGAGGGGGGAGTTATTGAACAATTTCTTTTCTTCGGTATTCACCAAGGAGAAGGATATTGAACTCTGTGAGGTAAGGGAAAAAAGGAGAGTGGCTATGGAAACTATGAGATCAAAGAGGGGGAAGTACTAACACTTTTGAAAAATATAAAAGTGGATAAGTCTCCAGGTCCTGACAGGATATTCTCTAGAACATTGAGGGAAGTTAGTGTAGAAATAGCAGGGGCTATGACAGAAATATTTCAAATGTCATTAGAAACGGGAATAGTGCTGGAGGATTGGTGTACTGTGCATGTTTTTCCATTGTTTAAAAAGGGTTCAAAGAATAAACCTAGCAATTATAGACCTGTTAGTTTGACGTCAGTGCTGGGCAAATTAATGGAAATGAAACTTAGAGATAATATATATAAGCATCTGGATAAACAGGGTCTGATCAGGAACAGTCAACATGGATTTGTGCCTGGAAGGTCATGTTTGACAAACCTTCTTGAATTTTTTGAAGAGGTTACTAGGGAAATTAATGAGGGTAAAGCAGTGGATGTTGTCTATGTGGATTTCAGTAAGGCCTTTGACAAGGTTCCCTATGGAAGGTTGGTTAAGAAGGTTCAATCTTTGGGTTTTAATGGCGGAGTAGCAAGATGGATTCAACAGTGGCTGAATGGGAGATGTCAGAGAGTAATGGTGGATGGCTGTTTGTCAGGTTGGAAGCCGGTGACCAGTGGGGTGCCTCAGGGATCTGTGTTGTTTGTCATGTACATCAATGATCTGTATGTTGGGGTGGAAAATTGGATAAGTAGGTATGCAGAAGATACTAAGATAGGTGGTGTGGATAATGACGTAGATTTTTAAAGTCTACAGAGAGATTTGGGCCATTTGGAAGCGTGGGCTGAAAGATGGCAGATGGAGTTTAATGCTTATAAGTGTGAGGTGCTACATCTTGGCAGGACAAATCAAAATAGGACGTACATGGTAAATGGTAGGGAATTGAGTAATGCTGTGGAACAGGGATCTAGGAATAACTGTGCATAGTTCCCTGAAGGTGGAATCGCATGTAGATAGGGTGGTAAAGAAAGCTTTTGGTGTGCTGGCCTTTATAAATCAGAGCATTGAATATAGGAGTAGGGAAGTAATGTTAAAATTGTACAAGGCATTGGTGAGACCAATTCTGGAGTATGGTGTACAATTTTGGTCACCTAATTAGGAAGGATGTCAACGAAATAGAGAGAGGAGATTTACTAGAATGTTGCCAGGGTTCCAGCAACTAAGTTACAGAGAAAGGTTGAACAAGTTAGGTCTTTATTCTTTGGAGCGCAGAAGGTTAAGGGGGGACTTGATTGAGGTCTTGAAAATGATGAAAGGGATAGACAGAGTTGATGTGGATAAGCTTTTCCCATTGAGGGTAGGGAAGATTCAAACAGGAGGGCATCACATGAGGGTTAAGGGACAGAAGTTTAGGGGTAACATGAGGGGGAACCTCTTTACTCAGAGAGTGGTGGCTGTGTGGAATGAGCTTCCAGCAGAAGTGGTGGAGGCAGGATAGATTTTAACATTTAAAGATAAAGTGGATAGGTATATGGATGGGAAGGGAATGGAGGGGTATGGTCTGAGTGCAGGTAGATGGGACTAGGGGAAAATAAATGTTTGGCACGGACTGGAAAGGCCGAGAGGGCCTGTTTCCGTGCTGTAATTGTTATATGTTAAATGTTATTCTTGCCATAAACGGAGTACAGAGAACGTTCACCAGACTGATTCCTGGTATGTCAGGACATTCATATGAAGAAAGACTGGATAGACTCGGCTTGTACTCGCTAGAATTTGGAAGATTGAGGGGGGATCTTATAGAAACTTACAAAATTCTTAAGGGGTTGGACAGGCTGGATGCAGGACGATTGTTCCCGATGTTGGAGAAGTCCAGAACAAGGGGTCAGAGTTTAAGGATAAAGGGGAAATCTTTTAGGACCGAGATGAGAAAAATATTTTTCACACAGAGAGTGGTGAATCTCTGGAATTCTCTGCCACAGAAGGTAGTTGAGACCTTTTCATTGGCTATATTTAAGAGGGAGTTAGATGTGGCCATTGTGGCTAAAGAGATCAGGAGGTATGGAGAGAAGGCAGGGACAGGATACCGAGTTGGATGATCAACCATGATCATATTGAATGGTGGTGCAGGCTCGAAGGGCTGAATGGCCTACTCCTGCACCTATTATCTATGTTTCTATGTACAGTGAATTCTTTTGCAAATGAATAAAAATGCAAAGAAAGTTTGTAAAATATAGATTAGATATTCATCCTCAGTCGCATGTGAAATGTGTGATGAAGCTGCGGATGTGCATTGGAATTCAGCTTCATTGTCTTCACTGGAAGTTTATTGTTAAAGCAGAGAAGAAAGAATATAAACCAATCATAAATTCAGTATCCGCTGTCAGGGACAAATTTCAATGTTTATATCAAATAAAGATATTCACAATATTATACTTTCATATTGTATTTAAGTTTTTAAATCTACCATGATTGATTCTAAAAAGAGCAAAAAGAAACCAAGAAGGAATACACACACACACACACACACACACACACACACACACACACACACACACACATATTTATATATGGTACTCCATACAACTTTGTGTCAGAGATCTTTCAAAATTATTTAGATTTTTTGAAGGTTACCAATGCCTTGTTCAGTAGCCAGTTATTTTAAGACTCTAAGAAGCAAGCCAACCCATTCACAACACTTGCCAGCCTTTAGTTCCATCAGTTCAACTCGATTGCAGGTTGGGCCTCAAATGAATCATTATGTCAAACTTTAACCTGGAGAGACACATGCATTTGAATGAAGTTGGGAAGTTAAATCCAATACAAATATGAAATCAGGCACCATTCACTCTCCAGCTTTATGATTACCGGATTGCTTTAGACTGCTTCCATACATGTTAGTTGGAGAGCATAATTGATTAATAAAATGCCTCAGCTAAAGAGATCTTTCAACATTTTTTTTAACCTTAATGAAGAATGGAGGTAATAGTACCCATTTGAAATTTTCCAAAAGGTGGTCCATGAATATTTCAGCCAAAGAAGACTAGCAGTGCCATAGACAATGCCAGATAACTATCAATTATGTGCTCTTACTGAAGATGCATTGTAAACATGTGGATGGGATGATCTGGGGCCTTCTTACGTGCAATCAACAAATTGCTATTTATTTCTGCTATTCATACAAGGTCGAAACCCAGCCCACATTCTAATGGCTAGTTCCATAGAAGGGGCACATATCCCCTATGTCCATTCAATTTATTTGAGGATTTGTGATTCCAATGTCCACCAACCTTTCCACACTGTTATCCCAAGCAGAGGAAAATGAAATGTAGCACTGCAGACTACCACAAAAGCCTTATCAATGGGTCTGAGTTTGAATTAAGGAAGCTGAGGAACTAAAATTAAAGTAATTAAATAATACTTGAGGTTTTTTTCAATAGTATCAATAAAGGTAACTATGACACTACTGTGGAGACACTAGAGATGGCAGAATCTGGAATCTTGACCAAAACACAAACTGCAGGAGGAACTCTGAAGATTAGGCGGAATTCATGGAAGGGAATGGACAAGTAACATTTCGGTTTTGGACCTTTCTTAAGACTGAAGGGACCTGATCTGAAATGAAGTCATGACATTACTGTTGACATTTAAAAAAAATGTTATCTCATTAATGTCCTTCAGAGAAAGTGACCTGTCACCTCCACTGGACCTGGTCTATATGTGACCAGTTCCAACAATGTGCTTGATTGAAATAGAAATATCCTGACAGGCCATTCTGTTCAGGACAATCAGAAATTGTCACCTTAACAATGATACCAAAATCCTACACAAATTAAAGTCAAGTCAAGTCAATTGTCTTTCTACAGCACATTTAAAACAACTCTCGTTGACCAAAGTGCTTTACATCAGTGCACGTACTAACATGCTGTATACAGTGGTACATAAATATAACAATACATACATAAATACATACATACTGCGCTCCCTCAGAGGACCTCAAGAAACGCTTGTGAGTTGAAGTAAGTTTTAAGTCTAGACTTAAAAGAGTCGATGGAGGGGGCAGTTCTGATGAGAAGAGGGATGCTGTTCCACAGTCTAGGTGCAGCAACCGCAAAAGCACGGTCACCCCAGAGCTTATACCTGGACCGCGGGATGGTCAGTAACCCCAAGTCGGCCGACCTGAGGGAACTGGAGATAGAATGGTGGGTTAGCAGATTTTTGATGTAGGTGGGGGCAAGCCCGCTAAAGGCTTTGTATATATAAAGGAGGAGCTTGAAATTGAGTCTGAACCGCACTCGGAGCCAGTGGAGAGAGGCCAGAATCGGGGTGATGTGGTTCCTTTTTCGGGTGCACGTCAGAAGTCTCGCTGCGGCGTTTTGGAACAATTTCAGGTGGGATTGGCTGATGCCAGTGTAAAGGAAGTTGCAGTAATCAAAGCGGGAGGAGATAAATCGTGGATGATCTTTTCAAGATCGTCAAATTGGAGGAATGGTTTGATTTTAGCTATCGTGCAATGCTGGAGGAAGCTAACCTTTACCACAGCATTGACTTGTTTGTCAAACTTCAATGCAGAGTCAAATATCACGCCAAGGATTTTGGCATGAGGATTGAATAAGGGGGTAAGGCTTCCAAGGCTGCCTGCTATCATTTTGATGGAGTCCGAGGGGCCGAGTAGGATGACCTCAGACTTGCTCTCGTTTAGTTGGAGGAAGATCTGGGCCATCCAACACTTTATATCCTCGAGGCAGTGCATAAGGCTGAGTAGATTTGATCGGTTGTTGGGTTTCAGGGGGAGATAGAGCTGTGTATCGTCTGCATAGCAGTGGAAGGAAATGCCATGCCTTTGAATGACTTGGCCTAAGGGGAGCATATACAGGGAGAAGAGAATGGGGCCTAGGATGGACCCTTGTGGAACCCCGCAGCAAAGGCTAGCTGGGGATGAGAAAGAGTTGCCTATGTTTGTAGAGAAACTCCTATCTTTGAGGTAGGAGACGAACCAGCTCAGGGCAGTGCCATCAATACCAACCCCGTACTGGAGTCAGTCAATTAGGATGCTGTGGTCCACTGTATCAAATGCTGTGCAGAGGTCGAGGATGAGCAGGATTGCACAGTCGCCGGAGTCAATGGCGAGAAGCAGGACGTTATGTACCTTCAACAAAGCAGACTCTGTGCAGTTGTGGGCCCTGAAATCTGATTGGAAACTTTCCAGGATTGTATTTTGGTTAGGCATTAGTTGAACTAGAATTACCTTTTCAAGGACTTTTGAAAGGAAAGGCAGTTTGGAAATAGATCTGTAGTTGCTAGGCAAGGTGGGGTCTAGGTTAGGTTTTTTTCAGGAGGGGCTGGACCACCATATGCTTGAAGCAGGTTGGAACAATGCCAGTGGCCAGAGAACTGTTGAAGATAGAGAGGATGCTGGGACTGGCTATTGCGATGACATCCTTCAAAAGGGCAGTGGGGACAACGTTGAAGGGACAGGTAGGAAGTTTCATAGTGGAGACCAGCTTTACAAGGGAGGGTGGAGTAACGGGTTGGAAACAGTCTAATTTAGAAGAACAGACCAATGAGACAGCTAGTTCACGGATGGGAGGGGAAATATTCATTCTGGTGTTTTCAACTTTGCTGGTGAAAAATGTAGTAAATTTTTCGCACTTAGCAGGGGACCCAGCTAAGCTGGTACTGGGGGCAAGACATATGACAGAGGTAATGGTACTAAATAGGACCTTGGAGTTATGGCCGTTTTTGGAAATAAATTCAGAAAAGTATTGTGTTCTTTCAGACTACTGCTTCCTGGTATTTGAGAAGATTATTTCTCAGAGGTTCAAAGGAAATTTGAAGCTAATCAGATTTATACTTCCGTTCTGATTTTATGCGTTCTCTTCTTAGGGCTCTGGTGGTGTAATTGAGCCAGGACCAGCCTTTAATCATAGGCTTTTTCATTTTATGAGGAACAACAGAATCCAGGATGGAAGAGCAAGTGGTATTGAATAATGAAATGAGGTTGTCAGTGCTGAGATGGAGGGGAGACGCCTCATTGGTGCAGGTGTCGGGAGCAACTATGAGAGCCTCAGAGAACTTACTGGCAGTCGAAGAGTTTATGTAGCGGGAGCAGCGAGCAGGGAGATGGGATTTTGAGGGAGAGAAAGGCAGAGATGCATCAAATATAATTGCGCTATGATCTACAGACAAGCATCAATAACTTCTATATTACAAATTGGGAGACCAGACGATAGCACCAGGTCAAGTGTATGGCCAAGCTTGTGTGTGGGACCAGTGGTAAGTAGAGTCAGATTGAAGGACTCAACCAGGTTCATAAATTCACTCACAAGAACCTAAGTAGGACAGCAGACATGAATGTTAAAATCACTAAGAATCAGGACCCGGTCAAATTTGGGTAACAAGCTAGCAATAAGATCAGCAAATTGTGTGATAATGTCCTTACGCATTTTTGGTGGGCGATACACAAGAACAATAAAAGTGGACAGACTAGACCAACTGTAATTAGTTGATGTTCGAAGCTGGAGAAATGATCAGCGTTCAGGAGGCGGCAGTTGAAATGTTTCTTAAACAGTGGCTAGGCCCCCACTGCGCCAGGAGAGCCTAGGCGAGCTGAAAATTTTACAGTTATCAGGACAGAGTTCCACAAGTGGAGCAAGCTCACCAAGATTAATCTAGGTTTCTGTGACCAGTAAGAAGTCCAATTCACGTGCGGTGAAGAAGATGTTGAGGATGAAGGTTTTGTTCAGTAAGGATCTTACATTGATCAGGGCCACTTTAGCAGGAACTGCAGGTAACTTATGGTCTGGTAGCAGCTCCCACGCCAGCCGGCGGAAGTTCAGGGAGACCACGCCACTGCGTTTCACACATGGTCTGGCTGGGGGCCCGCGGGCCGACAGACCGGGGACCGGAAAGATCGACCGGAGAGAGGCATACCTGGGATCGAGGGACCGCCAATGGATGGAACGGTAGGGCCAACCAGATCCGACTTCACAGCACTGGGCGAGGTAAGCTGATGTTGAACGGGCGCGGGCGAGATTCTTCAACATTTACAGAGCGCCCGTGCATTTACTCCGCCTCGGCATGTGCGGCGGTGGTCGCAAGGGCAAGCCCATACACCCGCCGGGAGCTGAGCGAGGAGCGAACAGTTGAGGTAGCTTTGTCCGGGGCTTTGCCCACGGCTTTGTCCGGGGCTTTGTCTGGTGCTTTGTCCGGGGCCTTGTCTGCAGCCTCGGATGAAGACCTCGACGACAGAGGCTCGGATGTCCAGGTGTGTTTGGCGTTCGCAGACCAGGATTGACTGCAGGCCATACAGACTGTTGAGGTAGCTTTGTCCGGGGCTTTGTCCAGACGGGAGACAATGGGCAGCCGAACACAACGGCACGGCCATCTTAGAAGGGAACACGTGGCAAGAGTTTCAGAGAAATTGGTGCTGGGATTTTGGAGATGTTTCAATTTATTATCATAAAAATGAATGCCTTTTCCTCTCTTTTGAAATCAATTCAATGTGACAGTATAGCATAAGGCATGAGGTTTACTGATATTTAACTGCATCATTAGACAACTGAGTGTCATGGATTCTAAAACTCCACTGCTTCCTTCTCTTTCTGTGAGTTGATAAATGTATTGAGCCCCATCTCTGCCTTTGTCCCTCTCCCTTAATATGTTTTTCTAAATCCTCCTGCAATCAGGAAATAAACATGTTTCCTGCCCGGTTGATTGATACAATGCATCTGCCAAGATTCCCAACTGAAAGAGGCATCAGTTTGCCAAAACTTGAAGGGAAAGGAAATACTGGTTAGATATATCAGGATGCATGGAATATCATAGGAGGAGAGGAATGCACTTGCAAATTGAGCACTAATTATATTTGACATGCCTATGTGAGGTGGTGTGTAGATAATAATGAGTGGAGCAGGACATAGCTGAATATGCATCTGTATTGTTTGGGTCACATTAAACTGCTTTTTGCATGAAATGGTTCAGCAAGTTTATTACTAGAATCCTTCCTATTACACCTTCCTTGTGTCAATAGCAGGTTTCCTCCAGTTGGTGATTAAATTTACTTCACGACTCCTCACTCTCTGCAGTAGCACATTGACGAAGGCTTCAGTGAAGCAGAGTGCAGTTAACTTCAGTTGCCTTAACTTCATTGTTAAAATCTCGCTTTTCAGCTTCCAGCTGAGATATTTTTCGAATTCCATTTTTAGATACTTTCTTCAAAGTACTGCAATAAAGAATGTGGCCTGCAACTCTGAAAATGCCTGCTATTGATCAAATATCAAATCTGAAGGGAAAATTATAATAAAAGGGCTGAATATGACAGATGCAGGAAATCTGAAATATACGTAAATAGGAAATACTACAAAATTGTGAGAGCTGTGGGATGTGAACAAGCAAACTAAATGGGAGAGGACAGGACAGATGTATTTTAGCATGGAAGATTATGCGAACATCTACTTTGCTAGAAACTTAAACTATAAGTGCAATCATGCCCACAGACAAATATGTCCAAACTCTCAGTTTCCACACATTATTGCACACATGGTCCCATCTCCGACAATTCCCAAGTCATTGAATTTTTTGAAAATATGTCAAACTGTATTGATAAGGGCAGTGCAGTAGAGATGTTTTAACTGGACTTCAGTAAGCATTTGACAAGGACATGGGTTCAAGCATTTAGGGCCCAGGGGATACTGAGCATGTTTGTAAATTAGATCCAAAAATGCCTTAATGATGGGAGACAGAAGGTGATTATAGTGGATTGTTTTCATGTTTGATGTGGGTGACTTGTTTGTGTTCCAAAAGGATCAGTGTTGTGACCTTGCTATATGTAATGTACACAAATAATTTGGAGGTGGATGTAGGAGGCATGGTCAGTAGGTTTGCAGCAAACAGGAAGATCAGAGGAATTGTTGGATGCGACTATTCTACATGGAAATATAGACATAGTTTCATAGTCATAGAGTGATACATCGCGGAAACAGGCCCTTCCACCCACCGTGTCTGCTCTGACCAATGAGCCCCGTACATGAACACTCCTCTACACATACTGGGGCCAATTTACAATTTTACCAAGCCAAGTAACCTACAAACCTGTACACCTTTGGAGTGTGGGAGGAAATCGGAGATCCCGGAGAAAACCCATACAGGTCATGGGGAGAATGTACAAACTCCGTCCAGACAAGCACCCGTAGTCAGGATACAACCTGGGTCTCTGGCGCTGTAAGACAGCTACTCTACAACTGCACCACTGTGCCGCCCGATGGGTGCCCATTGGTCAGTGTGAATGTAGTGGGCCAAATAAACTATTGTCATGTGGTATGATTCAAGATTAGACCTGTCACCCCTTAATTCATATCCCACCATGGAATATTAAAAATGTCAGGTAATAGAAAGCTTGTATCAGCAAACTTGATCACTAAGCCCTGGAAATGTCATAGAAATCATGGCCCAGCATGCCATAGAAATCATGCCCAATGAGTCATTTTGAAAAAGGCTCATGTTAAGAATAACATCATCAAAATTATACCTCTGGGCATTGAAAGTGGGGACATAATCCAATTTAGGTGGCAGTGAACTATACGATCACACAATTAATTATAAATAGTACTTAGACTGAACTTTGTGCAGTACATATTTAATTAATAAATATGAATTTGAATTATATATTTATTACAGCTACATTCTCAAAACATCAAGTTACAAAAGCAGAGACTGAAACAATATTCCAATATCTTAGTATTATTAAATTGGGTATATTTTAAATTATTGATGAGAATTAGAAATTACTGAGACTGATTCCAAATACTATTTGCAGTTTTTTGTTATGTGGAGGCAGCCCTCAACTATTAATCTTATGTAATGCCATCCGATTTATTGTTTTGATTGGGGATAATTTTATTTTGCAGAACTTTAAAGCTCTCTTTTGCTGATGAATGAGAAATAGATATTTGAAATGCAAATCAAATCCTCTAATTATTAGCACACTTGTTCCAAATTGTTTAGATGTCAATGTGCTTTAATCTTTATATTTAGTCAGTCTAACAGGAGTCAGGTGAGTGACTCTGTGAAGACCCCGCCAGGACGCATGCGCGACATATCGTCGAACGCATTGCGGAAGCGACAGTCGGGAGGAGCGCCGCTCCTCCAGCGCGAATTTTGAAAAATCACTAAAGGTAAGTCTTACCTTTTCTGGTGAGCGTGGGCGACTCGGTGTGTTTCTTTTGCAGAACGAAGGAAGCACCATGGAGTCGCCAAGGGAGAGCAGCAGCTGATACCGCTGCTGTGGAAGCAGCCAGCAGCGTGCCGTCTCTCCAGAGCTGCAGGTGCTGCCAGCAGCTGCCGGCTTCTCGCTGCTACAGACCGCAGGTGCGCCGCGGTCGGCGGCAAAACCACCCGGAAGTCGGACAGGTCCGTGGACTCGGCTGGGTCCGGACCTGAAGACACCCCGTTCACAGATAGCGACGGCGGGCGTCTTTCCCGCGGGAGCGGGTGGGGAGCAGTGCTCCAGCGTGACCTGCTTATGCAGGGGCAGAGTCACAGTGGGTCTCTTCGCAGACCCACGGCAGGATCCTTTCAAGGACTGCCAAATGTCTCACCCTCTTCGCAGGGGAGCATTAGGGGTCAGAGCTGGGCTGACCCTGAAGAAGGGGCAATGGCTGAACAGTCAACTGTGAGGGGTGCCAGAAGAGAGAGCAGCAGAAGATTGTGGGACACATGCTGTATCAACTCAAGAAGGACTGCCTATACAAAGCTGCAAGCCAGTAAAAAATACATGGCTACAAACCAGCTACAGGAGCAAGCCATTAACTTTATGGCTGGGAAGCACATTGCTCCAGAGAACTCCATTTCTCTTAAAGTACCAGCAGTCTATGACCCCATCTGGGGCAACAGGAGCCCATCTATAAGGAGCCAGGAGGTGAAGCTCCAGAGAAAACTGCTGGCTGCTAAAATCACAGCAGTACCAGGACAACTGATGGGGTTGATTTGCCTGAAGAGTTACGTGATGCTCTAGCAGACTGTGTAATACTCAGTGGAGATTTACAGTTACAGGAAGAGCATCATCAAGAAGTGCGGAATTATGCAAGACAAGTAGCACACAGGCGCCAAAATTGCTGTTGGGGGGCCTCCCGAAGCAGGTGAAAGACCTGCATGAGGAAGCCAAGGCTATAGGCCTGATCAAGGTGCCAAGCACCTCTAAAACCCACTATCAACAGCGGCAGCACCCCTACACACCCACCAGACATCGGTGCTATGGAAGACCATCTGGTGGTGAAAGCTCGAAGGCCGGCCCACCTGCACAGCGGTCTTTCAGACCATGGCCCAGCCCGGCCTTCATGGAAAACGCGCCAACCCCACAACGCAGCAACACAATACCAGAAGAAACAACTGCGGAGACAACCCACACAACACCGGTAACCATGGAGGTAGGTGGGTCTGGTTGTCTTAAAAAACATTGCATGTCCGATTCATTAAAGTTGGGGGGCGGTTGCACTTGTTTCATCATGTGTGCTGCACTTTTACCTCTGAACTTTTACATACTCGGAAGTATTCAGAATTACAAAATTGAATTTGTATACGAACTACCGTCCCAGTTTCAGCATACGCCTAGCAGGAAGTTCATACTTCACAAAAAGAGAGAACAGCAGGCCATGCTGAACTGTTAAGACTAAACACAAAAGGGATTGAGAAAACAATCAGAGAATTTCAAGAGTTCGTATCAAATATATTTATAAAAAACTAAAAAGATGGTGGTTGCCGTATCATTACAGATTTGACCGAACTAAATACTTCCGTTCAGTATGCCCATTTCAAAATAGACACGTTTGTCACACACAGGGTCATCGTAAATACCTGAAATTTATCTGGATGGGACAGCAATGGCAGTATGCCTTATCCAATGGGTTGTCATCAGCACCCAGGCTATTACAAATTTATTAAAACCAGCTTTAGCATACTTAAAGAAACATAACCATATCGTCATGGCTTACCTTGATGATATTCTCATTGTAGGTGAAAATTGGAGCTGGCTACATTGGTGGTATCAGCCACAACAGAGAGGTTTAACGTACATCCAGATAAATCAAAATTGGAACCCTCCACTACCATGGATTATTTGGGGTTCACTATTGACTCTGTTCATATGTCTATCACCTTGCCACCAAACAAAGTGACAGACTTGATGGGAGTATGCAAAAGCCTCACTGGCATCAGGGAACCATCCATTCGGCAAGGAGCAAGAGTGATTGGGAATTGGTGGCTGCGTTCCCAGCAGCACAATTGGACCACTCCATTATTAAAACCTGGAAGAGGGAAATTTTAGCTCTCAAAAATTATACAGGCCATTTCAATAGGCCTATGCAACTACCAGGGAAAGTAAATTAGAATTAAACTGGTGGATAGAAATGTTCCATATTATCCTAACCCCATCACCCCATTCTATATCCCTAGGGTACATTACAGACTGATGCCAGTGCTAAAGGTTGGGGAGCAACTATTACCACCGCAAGTTGTGGAGGCAGATGAGTGCACAAAAATTATTCTGTTTAAAGCACTAGGAATTAATTATCTAGAAATGCTGGGAGCGTTTCATGGACTCAGGGTCTACTGCTCAGATGAGCACCAGTTGCATGTACGGTACAGATTGATACCACACTGGGGGCCTATATATAATCATATGGGTGAAATAAAGTCGATATCATGTGATGAATTGCCTAATAATATCTGGCACTGGTGTCTGGGAGAGAGATTTGGATCTCAACCACTTACCTTCCAGGTAAGCTAAATACAGTGGCAGACATCAGGTCACGTAAATTCAACGACAACATTAAATGGATGTTGGATCGGAAAGTGTTTACAGATATTATAGACCGATATGGGACACCAGATATCGACCTTTTTTCCATCCGGACTAATTCACCAACTACCAACATATGTTGCTTGGGAACCAGACCCAGGGGCAGCAGCGATGGACGATTTCTCGCTGCATTGGGGGGGGGGGGGATTTGTTTTGCTATGCATTTTCCCCTTCTGCCTCATCAGGCGAGTCTTACAATAATTAAACAAGACGCCGCAATGGGTACCATGGTTCCCAACAGTACAAAGATGGTCTCAGAACCCTGCATCTGGATCAACAACGGCCAAGGAGGTTGGCACACCCCGTGCGGGAAAGTATCCGTGCCATGACTGTATGAACTTGTTGATTTGCAGTTTCTGAACAGGCCATTTCTGGCATACGGACTCTCCAACAGGACGATCAATGCCATCTCAGCGTCATGCAGGGAGTCCACGAGAAGACAGTACCTGACATATGTCAGGAAATGGGAAGTGTTCTGCACCAGGACGAACACTACATATGACTCAGCCACCAACACTGAAGTGCTGGAGTTCTGGCCACCCTTCATTTCGATGAAGGTTTGAGTTACAGTGCCATTATTGTGCAAGGAGTGCCCTATCTAATATCTGGGCAGAGGGAGTGATCACCTGGCTATAGGATCACACCCACTAGTACCTAAACGAATGAGGGGTATTTGTACTCTATTCCCCCCAGGCCCAGATACACCCATATATGGGACATAGGTAGTACACCATGTTACGAGGATGGACACCAATATCGGGGCTCACTCTGGACAAACTAATATCCTAGATGGGAATGATTATGGCACTTGGATCAGCACAACAGGTCCAGTCCTTACACAAGCTAGAATAGGACGTCATGTCTGTCACAAATGGCACATAACCTGCTACATACAGGGGTACTTAAACTAGACTGACCCGGTTCCTTTGGCCAATATTAGAGTTCTGGCCTATCCTGCAGATAGTCGGCCCTGCATAGTGACACATACTTTCCAATATATAGTCACCAAGACACTTATGGGCACGGAGAGAGCTTTCTCATTAGCCATAAATGCCCTCACCTAAGGTCACAGTGCAAACCATATCCAGATGGTTCTGGTGGTATTACGTGCCGTGGTGAATACTAATGTTTCAAATCTCACTCCAACAGGGCTGCATCTACATCGGACGCTAGGATGATGGGAGTTCCTATGGACCACATCCTTGCCACAGCGGGGTGGAGCAATGAACGCATTCAATGCTTTATAATAAACCCGTGGCCGATCCTGAGACGTTTGCAGGGAAAAATTAAGTTCTGTAAAATAAATTACCCAATGTGGGGCATATTATTTTAGGTATGAATAATACCTTTATTGTTTTTTCAGCACAGTGTCGTGTGTGAAATACGTTCATCCTCCGTCCCAGAATGGCAGTGTGTGAGCATGGTTTCGTTCCAGGGCATGAAATCACAGAGCTTTGAAATCTTCACGTAGTCACTCACGTGACTCCGAAGTAAAATAGTAAGATTAAATGAGAACTTACCAGTTTGAAGTTTGATCTTTATTTTATGAGGAGTTACGATGAGGGATTACGTGCCCTCCGCTCCCAAAACCCTCTATTATAAAGTTCAACTGGTATGGAAGTTCTCTCTTATCTTACTATATTAGTCTACTCTGGTATCTGTGATTTCACACCACTGCTTTGAAGAATGTCGCGCATGCGTCCTGGCGGGGTCTTCACGTAATCCCTCATCGTAACTCCTCATAAAATAAAGATCAAACTTCAAACTGGTAAGTTCTCAATGTGCTTTAATCTTTATATTTAGTCAGTCTAACAGGAGTCATGGTGTGCTCTCTGCAGAACCACCTTGGAAATGTTATGGACATTAAACATGCAGCTGCAGTGATCCGGAGAAAGGGGAATTTGCTGTGTATTTCAAATATTACAGCAGAATTTACTGTTTTTAATCTCTTTACGTGAATCTAATTATATCTGTGCAATGGCCTAAGGTATTGCTCAAAATAACCAACCAGTTTCAGAAGAAGTTTACTCACTATTAACATATTACATTTAAGCTAGTCATTAGAAAAATCATAGATCATTGCAAAATCGCAGCTTATACATTGAAGACTTCAAATGGATATTGCCATTGTGAACATTCAATTCACAGGTATGGCTGTCCATTTGGTTACTGAAAAATAATTAAAGCAAATATTTTAAGTCATAATATTTAGCACAACAAAAGCTGGCAAGAATGCAAACTGTTTAAAATACATTACTCGTGAAAATAAATGTGTAACGAATTTTGACTCTCAGAGGAGTTTAGATCTAAGGATTGATCCTAATTGCGGTAGCACGTGAGTACGTAAAAATGTTCTTTTACACTCGGAAAAAATAGTCTTAAACTGCACAATTGCAATAATACATTATTTTAGCAGCTCATAAACATTGACACAATGCCTATATGATAATTCAGTTAATTATGTTTCTGATCTATAAAGCATCACTGCACTGGTAGTATTTTCCAAAGGTGAATCTGCACTTTGATTGATACTGCAGAATGTTATATTAATAACTGTACTGTTCATTGTGAATCCCTGTGACACTATATCTTTGAGGCCCAACAAATCCTTTTCATCCGTTTTTCAGTACTTTATTTTAATTTGGTGCACTTGTGGGACTATTACATGAATTTGATGAGAGATGTAAAATTCACTTGTTCCAGCATTAAGATAGATGGAAATGTGTTTGACCCCATCCACAAGGATTGTACTGTAATCTGGAGTATTTCAATGTGGAGATTGTGACTAAGAGTTTATTCCACCCAAAGTGAACAGTTTGAATAAAAAGGAACTGCAAGTATTGGTTTACATCAAAGAGAGACACAATATGCTGGAGTAACTCAGCCGGTCAACACTCCCTACTATAATTAGTCTGAAGAAAGGTCCTGACCCGAAACATCACCTATCCATGTTGTCCAGGGATGCTGCCTCATCTGCTGAGTTATCACAGTGATTTTGTGTCTCTGAACTATTTGTATTGGGTTTTTTTTTTCCATGCTCACCAGTTGCTTAGCATCTGCATGACCTTTTGTCAGAATTAATATATGAAGAAATATATATTTGGGGAGTGTCTATTCCCAAATAGATATACACTAGGGGAATCAATTTTTTTTTATTTTTCCAGTGGTATCTGAGTGGATTGTATTTATTATGTGATTACGGAAAATAATATTATTGAGAGAGCTGAAAATTCATTGTGCCTGCTCATTGAATATTATATGCACTTGCATGAAAGCCGAGGATGAAATGACATATTTCTATATGACATAGAGGCCATTTAGCCCTTCAAGTCTATTCCAGCTTTCAGAGCTGTAATGTATTAATACATATTCATGTATATGTTAATGAGTTGGTGTTCAATATAAGCAGGGGATGTTGGGTAATAAACCTCTCTCTCATGATCCAGGCAAGCAGCGTGTAAGTTGTTATTCATTTTGCCGTCCGGAATATAACAAAATTGGTGACGAGGATGGGATAGAGTTTGTGAATTCATCTTTAAATACAATGCAGGACTGTTTTGCAACCCGCAGTATTGTTTAACAGTTTAAATGGTAAATACAGAGTGTGTCGCAGTTGTTTGTGAGCTGGACACAATAGGCTGCAGATCCTTCTATGCAGGGGGCTCTGGTTTAAAACAGCAACTGGACAAATCATCAAGAGTTTGGCAGGCTATCTCTATGTTGTGTCTAAGTCGCGAGCTGCTGTCCTTGGGATTGTATAAGATTTTTTTTGTTGAATTGCTCAAGCTGAATAGCCTTTGTACAACTAAGTTTTAGGTGAATCGTTACACCAGAACAGACAGGAAATCAGTTTTTTTTTTTAACAGACTTTTAAAAATAAAAAGAGAACAAAATGATGGCAGCGTCCACAGGCTACATTGGAAAACTTGGCACTTTTTGACAAGAGTAGAGAGCCGTTCAGCTCCTATATGGAGAGAGTGAACATGTTTTTCACGGCAGACAACATAATGGAGATTAGTGGTGAAGGAGAGATAATGACTGAAATTATTAAGGCCATTTGCGAACGCATGAAAGCAATTCTGCTCATGGAGATTGGTCCTGAAATGTATGGCACACTTGTGAATCTCCTTGCGCCCATAAAGACAAAAGACGTGCCATTCCATGACATTATGAAGAAGTTGGAGGAGCATTTCAACCTACAGCCTCTGGAAATTGTAGAAAGCTATACATTTTGCACTAGAAACCTTTCTCAGACGCGCACTATGTGATAGATTTGTTTGTGGTCTAGTGGATAAACAAATTCAGTACAAACTCATGAACACTCCAGATCTTACATTCGAGAAAGCATGCAAGATTGCTACCACAATGGAGATGGCATAAAAGAATGCTCACGAGGTTCGTCCACCATGGACTGTAGTGGCCATTTACAGTCACAAGGCAGTGCCTATGGCCAAACCAAGAGGCACTAAACCAAAACCAAAGTATGGCAGGGAGCCGAGTTCAGCGAGTTGTTATCATTGCAACGGTAATCACTCATCCCAAATTTGTCAGTTCAAAATGGCCAAGTGCTATAACTGCCAGAAAAAAGGCCATATCACCTCAGCATGTCGGGCCAAACTTAAAACAGGTAACCAACAATCTGCGGGAATCAAGCGACAACACCGGAGAGGAAGTCACAACTTGGAGATGAACCCAGATGGAAATGAACTTGGGTTGTACACCATTTATGCAACCAACATTGATAAGCCTACAACCAGCCAAGACAAGGACTTTCGAACTAAACTATTACAGTTAATCGATATGTGTATTGACAATGCAGCAGATTGTTCGGTCATGAGCAAAGACCTGTATGAAACAAAGTTCCCACAGATACCATTGTTTGAGATTAAGATCAAGCTGAGAACCAACTTGGGCAAAGTTTTGGAGACATGTGGACAATTTAACTGTAAAGTCTTAATCCCTGAGTTTTTATCTGAAAGTGAGTTGGAAGGGACCACTGTGATTGAGTTAAACCTGTTACACCTGTTACTGTCAGACGATCAGGCAGGAACCTGTAAACCAGTAGTCAGATTAGGTTTGTAAGTTAAGTAACTCACTATATAAGTAAAACTAAAATGTGTAGATATGTAAAATAAATATGTTATGTTTATCTTTTAAGATTTCATAAATACTGGTTTATATCAGGTATCACAACAACAAAATTGTAACTGAGTACTTAGATTTAATACTTTAAAAAAAGGAGAGCAGTGTAATGAATTCATACATATTCATGTATATGTTGATGAGTAGGTGTTCAATATAAGCAGGGAATGTTGGGTAATAAATCTCTCTCTTGTGATCCAGGCAACCAGCGTGTAAGTTGTTATTCATTTTGCTGTCTGGAATATAACAATTATCCCCTTCTCCCAATTATGTCCTTATCAGTGCTTAATGCATGATTGATTAGCATGAACTAGGTCAAGAAAGAAGGGCAAAATGAAATGGACAAAGGCAAACTGGGAAATAGGCTCATGGGATGGTTTGCCTGGATGCCAACATTGACCCAATGGTCTGAAATGCTGTTGGAAGTACATGGGTAATTAAAGGCACAGTAAAAGATGTGATGCTACCAGAAGTATACATATACAGTTATTGATTAATAATAATAATAAATACTTTATTTATCCCCTCAGGGAAATTAGATCAACCGTTATATGTGTAAATATATAGCAGCTCTTTGAAAGGTTCTTCAGGGTAATGCCAGAATTTGAGTCAGAAATTATCATCCCAATTTTAGGATTAAATCCTAAATATGTGGGAAGTCATGATTCTTCCCTCTTTAAGTTGCTGGAAATATATCTCTGAGCTAGAAATAATGTGAAGCATTGAAAAAAAGTGCTGTGGAGGTCATTTGCCATGCCATTTCCTCCAGGTCTATGACAGATCAATTTTCCTATGCACACAACATGTAAAGATTGCATAAATATGGTTAACACAAATTACAGCAGGCTATTGATCAGCTGGGCAAGTGGGGCGAGGAATGGCTAATGGAGCTTAATGCAGATACATGTGAGATGTAGCATTTTGGGAATTCAAACCTGGGCGGGGACTTCACAATTAATAGCTGAGCCCCAGGGTGTGTTATAGAGCAGGGGGTCAAGGAGTGCAGGTGCATAGTTCTCTGGAAGTGGCATCATAGATAGGTAGGGTAATCTAGAAGCCTTTCAGCAGGATTGGCTTTCATTAGTCTGGTACTGAGTATAGAGTTTGGAATGTTATGTTACGGTGGTACAACACATTGGTGAGACTGCATTCAGAGTATTGTGTTCAGTTTTGGTCACACTGCTGTAGGAAGGTTATTATTGTTGGAAGGAGTATAGAGAAATTCATGAGGAAGTTGCCAGCAATTAAGGATCTGAGCTGTAGTGAGAGTTTGGGCTGGCTAGGATGTTATTCCTTGGAGCTCAGGAGAATGAGGATGATCTTATAGATGTGTACACGATCAAGAGGGGAATAGATAGGGTAGATGCACAGTGTTTTACCCAGAGTAGGGGAATCAAAAACTAGAGGACATAGGTTTAAAGTAAGAGGGGAGTGAATTAATAGGAAGCTGAGAAGCAACTTTTTTTGGAGGTTGGTAGATGGAATGTGCTGCCTGAGGAAGTAGTTGAGACAGGTACCATGGCAACATTTAAAATACATTTGAACATTTACATGGACAGGAAAGATTTAGTGTGATATTGGCCAAATGTGGGGAAATGGGACTAGCATAGATGGGACATCCTGGTTGGCATGGACAAGATGGGGTGAATTGTCTGTTTACATGTTGTATGACTCTATGACTATTTGTACATATAAGTGGCACTAATCGTAGGCCTTCACCATGATTACATATTGGAAACATACATAATTTTGAAATTACATAAGATGTTGTAAACAGCTGTACAGACACAGTCTGGTGTTCATCAGCTTTAATCATGAGTCATAGTGGTACAATACAATACGTTGTTAGTTCATCTCTAACACCGGTGTGACTACGTAATATGGGACATGAGTGTTGATATAAAGTGTATAGTAAGGTAGAGTTAGTGGTAGTGCGTTACTCTGATTGGTTCATATGCAATAACCAATCTACATCCTTCCCCGTAGAGAAATGAGTTGTTAAGCAGATGCTAAACACAAGCGGTTAAACATATTCGCCATACCTGTTTTTCGAGGATGTAACTAGTAGCGTGGATAAGGGAGAACCAGTGGATGTGGTATATCTGGACTTCCAGAAGGCTTTCGACAAGGTCCCACATAAGAGATTAGTATACAAACTTAAAGCATACGGTATTAGGGGTTCAGTATTGATGTGGATAGAGAACTGGCTGGCAAACAGGAAGCAAAGAGTAGGAGTAAACGGGTCCTTTTCACAATGGCAGGCAGTGACTAGTGGGGTACCGCAGGGCTCAGTGCTGGGACCCCAGCTATTTACAATATATATTAATGATCTGGATGAGGAAATTGAAGGCAATATCTCCAAGTTTGCGGATGACACCAAGCTGGGGGGCAGTGTTAGCTGTGAGGAGGATGCTAGGAGACTGCAAGGTGACTTGGATAGGCTGGGTGAGTGGGCAAATGTTTGGCAGATGCAGTATAATGTGGATAAATGTGAGGTTATCCACTTTGGTGGCAAAAACAGGAAAGCAGACTATTATTTAAATGGTGGCCGATTAGGAAAAGGGGAGATGCAGCGAGACCTGGGTGTCATGGTACACCAGTCATTGAAAGTAGGCATGCAGGTGCAGCAGGCAGTGAAAAAAGTGAATGGTATGTTAGCTTTCATAGCAAAAGGATTTGAGTACAGGAGCAGGGAGGTTCTACTTCAGTTGTACAGGGTCTTGGTGAGACCACACCTGGAGTATTGCGTACAGTTTTGGTCTCCAAATCTGAGGAAGGACATTATTGCCATAGAGGGAGTGCAGAGAAGGTTCACCAGACTGATTCCTGGGATGTCAGGACTGTCTTATGAAGAAAGACTGGATAGACTCGGTTTGTACTCTCTGGAATTTAGGAGATTGAGAGGGGATATTATAGAAACTTACAAAATTCTTAAGGGGTTGGATAGGCTAGATGCAGGAAAGTTGTTCCCGATGTTGGGGAAGTCCAGGACAAGGGGTCACAGCTTAAGGATAAGGGGGAAATCCTTTAAGACCGAGATGAGAAAGACTTTTTTCACACAGAGAGTGGTGAGTCTCTGGAACTCTCTGCCACAGAGGGTAGTTGAGGCCAGTTCATTGGCTATATTTAAGAGTGAGTTGGATGTGGCCCTTGTGGCTAAGAGGATCAGAGGGTATGGAGAGAAGGCAGGTACGGGATACTGAGTTGGATGATCAGCCATGATCATATTGAATGGCGGTGCAGGCTCGAAGGGCTGAATGGCCTACTCCTGCACCTAATTTCTATGTTTCTATGTCAGGCGGTCTGCTAACCCGACTGGAACATGTACGGACGAACCCTTCCCCTTCTGTACCGGAAAAGTTAGTAGTGCTGGGTGGTGGAGAACCTGAGAAGGAGAACACAGCCGGGGAGCCTGGAGAGGAACGGCGGGATGAGCATGCAGGACTAGGGGCACTGGGTGATGAGGGAACTGAACGACGCAGAGAATACATGCTGGGGTCAGGAGGTCTGGGACTAACAACAGCAGCAGGTGTCTTGAAAACCAGAGGCGGTGCATGGGGACTGGGAGGAGCTGGTCACTGTTCATTCACGGGCAGAAGATGTAGACTGCTGCGCCGGTACAAAACACCATCGACGTTGACAAGGTAGGAATGAGGTTCCTTGGCTGGCCCCTCAACGAAACCCAGTCGGGTATGTCCAACTGGCAGGTGAACCACTTGGCCTTGCAGTAACGGTTTAAGTTGTTTGCTCGACCTGTCATAGGAGCACTTCTGGACATCATGTTTCTCCTGAATGCACTTCCGGACCGCAGCAGGTTTGATCATCTGTGGATTCAGCTGTTGCTGGGCGATGGGGAGTTGGGGCAGTATCATGCAAGACATCAGCCGCTGGGCGGGAGAGCCAAGAACACCATCGCTGGAAATGTTTCTCAGGTTTAACAGATCCAGGTAGACGTCGGAATTGACAAGATGCGAACGTTCCATAAGCTGTTCGCGCTCCTGACAGCACACTCAGCGAGGCCGTTGGATTGAGTGTATTCGGGGCTGCAGGTAACATGCTGAATGTTCCAGCATCTGGCAAAGTTTCTAAGTGCTTGGCTGGTGAACTCTCTCCCATTGTCAGTTTGCAGTCAAACTGGTATGCCGAATACAGAAAAATGTCTCTGAAGCTTTTGTATAACCATCTCAGACGCAATGGTAGGCAGCAGATCCCAATTCTGACACCATTTAAACCGCTGTACAGACACAGTCTGGTGTTGAAGGCAGCTTTAATCATCAGTCATAGTGGTACAAAACATTGTTAGTTCGTCTCTACCACCGGTGCGACTACGTAATATGGGAGATGAGTGTTGATATAAAGTGTATAGTAAGGTGGAGTTAGTGGTAGTACATTACTCTGATTGGTTCACATGCAATAACCAATGTACATATGTGATAACATATCTGTATTATTTCTTGTCAAGGCAAGTGCTCTTAAAGTGGTTGTTATCAACAAAAACTACTACTGCAAAATTGAGCAAGGTTGAATCAGGTCACAAGATACCTGTCATTCTGGGATACCTTTGGAATTAACCCCTATCTTCTCTCACTACCTATTCACCACCATGGCAGCAGAGGAGGTTTCCAATCAAGAAAGCAATTAAAATGGTAAGATTGCTTCGTCCCCTTCCCATCACAAAACCTTTCATACAATATGTGGAGATATCAGTACATCAAAGAAAAATCAATGCAAGCTCTGGTAACTTTATTTAACTACACTTGATGTGTCCTATCATTTGGTTGCTTCCTCAGTCTAGGTTCATCATGTGCAATTGAGAGATATGGAAGTCATTGATTCAATTTTGCTTTGGGCATTATGTCCTCTGGGAGGGGTTAAACACATCTAGCTATCAGTTTTGCTGTCCCGTTCTGATATGAAGTACATACTGTAAAGCACACGTGCCACACAAATGGATTTCTAAGGCTCTGCCTTTTGTAGATTGTCATATTTCGAGGGAAGGGTTTATAAATGTCATGACTACACTAAACCTACATGGATACAGATTCAATGGTGAAAGCAAACTTCCATTATGCATTGATAATAATCAAATAAATACAACGCCTGATGCTGTTTTCTCTTTTACACATAGCTCGCAACAGAATCTTAGCAAAATGGCCACAGAAACATATGGCCTCCAAATGTAACAGTATTGTTGGCCATCTTCCTGTGGATCGACAACACCAACCATTTAGATTTTACCATTTTATAACCATATAACCATATAACAATTACAGCACGGAGACAGGCCCTCTCGGCCCTTCCAGTCCGTGCCGACCATTTGTTTTCCCCTAGTCCCATCTACCTGCACTCAGACCATACCCCTCCATTCCCTTCACGTCCATATACCTATCCACTTTACTTTCAAAATGTTAAAATCGATCCTGCCTCCACCACCTCTGCCGGAAGCTCATTCCACACAGCCACCTGAGTAAAGAAGTTCCCCTTCACGTTACCCCTAAACTTCTGTCCCTTAATTCACATGTCATGCCCTCTTGTTTGAATCTTCCCTATCCTCAATGGGAAAAGCTTATCCACGTCAACTCTGTCTATCCCTTTCATCATTTTAAAGACCTCAATCAAGTCCCCCCTTAACCTTCTGCGCTCCAAAGAATAAAGACCTAACTTGTTCCACCTTTCTCTGTAACATAGTTGCTGGAACCCTGGCAACATTCTAGTAAATCTCCTCTGTACTCTCTATTTTGTTGACATCCTTCCTATAACTAGGCGACCAAAATTGTACACCATACTCCAGAATTGGTCTTACCAAGGCCTTGTACAATTTTAACAATTTACTTCCCTACTCTATATTCAATGCTCTGATTTATAAAGGCCAGCACACCAAAGGCTTTCTTTACCACCCTATCTACATGTGATTCCACCTTCAGGGAACTATGCACAGTTATTCCTAGATCCCTCTGTTCCACAGCATTCCTCAATTCCCTACCATTTACCATGTACGTCCTATTTTGATTTGTCCTGCCAAGATGTAGCACTTCACACTTATCAGCATTAAACTCCATCTGCCATCTTTCAGCCCACTTTTCCAAGTGGCCCAAATCTCTCTGTAGACTTTGAGAATCTATTTCATTATCCACAATACCACCTATCTTAGTATCATCTGCATACTTACTTATCCAATTTTCCACCCCATCATCCAGATCATTGATGTACATGACAAACAACAGTGGACCCAACACAGATCCCTGAGGCACCCCACTGGTCACCGGCTTTCCAACCTGACAAACAGCCATCCACCATTACTCTCTGACATCTCCCATTCAGCCACTGTTGAATCCATCTTGCTACTCGGCCATTAACACCCAAAGATTGAACCTTCTGAACCAACCTTCCATGGGGAACCTTGTCAAAGGCCTTACTGAAATCCATATAGACAACATCCACTACTTTACCCTCATCAATTTCCCTAGTTACCGCTTCAAAAAATTCAAGAAGGTTTGTCAAACATGACCTTCCAGGCACAAATCCATGTTGACTGTTCCTGATCAGACCCTGTTTTTCCAGATGCTTATATATATTATCTCTAAGTATCCTTTCCATTAATTTGCCCACCACTGACGTCAAACTAATAGGTCTAAAATTGCTAGGTTTATTCTTTGAACCCTTTTTAAACAATGGAACAACATGCGCAGTACGCCAATCATCCGGCACTATTCCCGTTTCTAATGACATTTGAAATATTTCTGTCATAGCTCCTGCTATTTCTACACTAACTTCCCTCAATGTCCTAGGGAATATCCTGTCAGGACCTGGAGACTTATCCACCTTTATATTTTTCAAAAGTGTCAGTACTTCCTCCTCTTTGAATCTCATAGTTTCCATAGCTACTCTACTTTTTTCCCATACCTCACAGAGTTCAATATCCTTCTCCTTGGTGAATACCGAAGAAAAGAAATTGTTCAATATCTCCCCCATCTCTTTTGGCTCTGCAGATAGCTGTCCATTCGGGTTCTCTAATGGTCCAATTTTATCCCTCGTTATCCTTTTGCTATTAATATAGCTGTAGAAACCCTTTGGATTTACTTTCACCTTTCTTGCCAAAGCAACCTCATATCTTCTTTTAGCCTTCCTAATTTCTTTCTTAAGATTCTTTTTACATTCTTTATACTCCTCTAGCACCTCATTTACTCCATGCCTCCTATATTCTTGTAGATATCTCTCTTTTTTCGAAAACAAGTGTCTAATTTCCCTTGAAAACCATGGCTCTTTCCAATTTTTACTATTTCCTTTCAACCTAACAGGGACATAAAGATTCTGTACTCTTACAATTTCCCCTTTAAATGTCCTCCATTTCTCTTCTACATCCTTCCCATGAAACAAAGTGTCCCAATTCACTCCTTTAAAATCCTCACGCATTCCCTCAAAGTTAGCCTTTCTCCAATCAAAAATCTCCACTCTAGGTCCTGTTCTGACTCGCTCCATAATTATTATATTAAAACTAATGGTATTGTGATCACTGGTCCCGAAGTGCTATCCCAACGCATACCTCCGTCACCTGTCCTGCCTCATTTCCTAACAGGAGGTCCAGCACTGCCCTTCTCTGGTCGGTACCTCTATGTACTGCTGCAAAAAACTATCCTGCACACATTTTACAAACTCCAAACCATCCAGCCCATTTACAGAATGTGTTTCCCAGTCTATTTTTGGGAAATTGAAATCTCCCACAGTCACTACCTTGTGCTTACTACTAATATCTGCTATCTCCTTACATATTTGCTCTTCCAATTCTCGCTCCCCATTTGGCGGTCTATAGTACACCCCTAAAAGTGTTGCTACACCGTTCCCACTTCTCAGTTCCACCCAAATAGCCTCCCTAGAGGAACCCTCTAATCTATCCTGCCAAAGCACTGCTGTAATATCCTCTCTGACAAGCAATGCAACACCTCCACCTCTGGTCCCTCCAATTCTATCACCCTGGAAGCAACGAAATCCTGGAATATTTAGTTTCCAATCACAGCCCTCCTGCAACCATGTTTCACTGATTGCCACAACATCATATTTCCAGGTGTCAATCCAGGCTCTAAGTTCATCCACCTTACTTACAATGCTCCTAGCATTAAAATATGCACATTTTATAAACCCACCATCCTTTATTCTCTGTCTATTATCTTTTTCATCTTTCTCGCCTACATTTTGGGTCCGAGTGCTTCCCTTCTCTGTCTCTTGCCCCACACCCTGTCCCCTAGCCCCCTCTACCCGAGTCCCTCCCCCCCAGCCTTTCTAGTTTAAAGTCTCCCCAGTAGCCTTTGCAAATCTCCCTGCCAGGATATTGGTCCCCTTCGCGTTCAAGTGCAACCCGTCCTCTGCGTACAGATCATGCCTTCCCCAAAAGATGGCCAGTGATCAAGAAACTTGAATCGCTGCCCACTGCACCAGTCCCTCAGCCACGCATTTAGCCTCCACCTCATTTCATTCCTACTCTCACTGTCACGCGGCACAGGCAGTAATCCTGAAATCGTTACCCTTTTGGTCCTTCTCTTTAACTTTCCCCCCAACTCCCTAAATTTTCCCTTCAGGACCTCGTCACTTTTTCTGCCTATGTCATTGGTACCTATGTGTACCACAACATCAGGCTCCTCTCCCTCCTTATCAGAATCTTTTGGACACGTTCTGACACATGCGAGACCCTGGCACCAGGGAGGCAAACTACCATCCGGGTCTCCCGACTGCGTCCACAGAATCGCCTATCCGACCCCCTAACTATAGAGTCCCCTATTACAATTGCCTCCTCTTTTTGCTACCTTCTGAGCATCAGGGCCGGTCTCGGTGCCGGAGGCCCGGCCGCTGTTGTTGCCTCCAGCTAGGCTGTCCCTCCAATCGTACTCAAACCCGAGTACCTATTTTCCAGTTGTATGGTCACAGGGGTACTCTCTAGCCTCTGCCTCTGCCCCTTGCCCTTCCTAACCGTGACCCACTTGTCTGCCTCCTGTGGTTTGGGAGTGACTACCTCCCTGTAGCTCCTCTCTATGACCTCCTCACTCTCCCTGACCAGACGGAGGTCGTCGAGCTGCTGCTCCAGGTTCCTAACACGATCCTTTAGGAGCCCCATCTCGACACACCTGGCGCAGATGTGTACGTCTGGAGGGCTATCAGATTCCCTGACCTCCCACATCTGACATCCAGAACAGTACACTGCCCTGGCCTTCATACTGCCCCCCTTACACAGGATACAATAGCAACACAATATAAAATCACTACAAACTGCTGGGATCTGACTGTAAATCAGCTGCTTTCCCTAGTCCACTTCCCACCAATCAGCTGCTTTCCCTAGTCCACTTCCCACCAATCAGCGGCTTCCTCAAAAAAACCCACTTCTCCAAATGGAATGTTATGGATTTGGGTAAAAACAAGCCCCACGCTGGATTTTATAGCTTACCGGTCGGGTGTCGCTCCTCCCCCTCCTCCTCTTCCAAGGCTCCTGTGGGCCTCTGAAAAAACAAGCCCTGTGCTAGATTTTATAGCTTACCGGTCGGGTATCGCTGCTCCCCCTCCTCCTCTTCCAACGGCTCCTGTGGGCCTCTGAAAAAACAAGCCCCGCGCTAGATTTTATACCTTACGGTCGGGTGTCGCTCCTCCCCCCTCCTCCTCTACCAACGGCTCCTGTGGGCCTCTGAAAAAACAAGCCCCGCGCTAGATTTTATACCTTACCGGTCGGGTGTCGCTCCTCCCCCTCCTCCTCTTCCAACGGCTCCTGTGGGCCTCTGAAAAAAACAAGCCCCACGCTAGATTTTATAGCTTACCGGTCGGGTGTCGCTCCTCCCCCTCCTCCTCTTCCAACGGCTCCTGTGGGCCTCTGAAAAAACAAGCCCCGCGCTGGATTTTATAGCTTACCGGTCGGGTGTCGCTCCTCCCCCTCCTCCTCTTCCAACGGCTCCTGTGGGCCTCTGAAAAAACAAGCCCCGCGCTTGATTTTATAGCTTACCGGTCGGGTGTCGCTCCTCCCCCTCTTCCAACGGCTCCTGTGGGCCTCTGAAAAAACAAGCCCCGCGCTTGATTTTATAGCTTACCGGTCGGGTGTCGCTCCTCCCCCTCCTCCTCTTCCAACGGCTCCTGTGGGCCTCACCTTTCTCAGATGAAATTGAATTGATGAGTGTGGTATACATGATGCAGTTTATCGTGGAAGTAATTTGGAGAATGATAGTTTCAATTAACTTCAAGCTCCTAACATTCTTTAGCAAAGATTGTGCCTATTTTTCAACCTTAAATCTAACAGATAAATATTTCTCTTGAATCAACTAGGAGATGCGGATTGACTTAATTCATTGATAGAACATCCCCAGCCCACTAAGAAAAGGAAAACCAAAGATTCACAGTTTTCAGAGACAAGACATTTAGTTCCCACTAAAGTGTAATCTTGAGAACATAGCATCTTGTTGTAGGCTCATTAACACCCAGTTCAGCCTCTACATAACCACATACTGTAAATCTTCCAGATTTGTACTAGATTTCTAATATTCACATTCTACTGACATATGTGAGTAAGCCCCAGCATACCTTCAAACACAGCTCTGTACAGTTATCTTATTTTAGCTTTGCTAGTGGAAGAATGCATAGTAAACGTTACCATCTTGGCAAATAGACAGTTTAAAAATGCTTGTTGAACAAGGATAGAAAAAGACTCATCATGTTTAGAGATTGAAGAGAAATAATTGTTCAGTGTATTATTTTTCAACAGTTGATGATGAGGTTACGAGAGAATAGGTGACTGCCTGGGCAAAAAAAAATGCATAGAAAAAGTGGAGTTTGATATATTTCATGCGATGGACAAAAACATGAACAAAAAGTGCATTTCGGTCAGTGACAATACCCTTTTATAAGAGAGACTTGCTGCCCAACAATATAGTTCCAGTGTCGGCAGAAAAGGAATGAGCAACCACAGGTCTTCATAAACACATAAAAGGAATCGAAGACTTTGTCAAATAAATATTTAAGGTAAAGCTTGGACTTGTCTGTAATTATTATTACCAATATCGATCTGTTTATTTTTGCAGAGACCAAAAGTAGATGACATGCTTGAATGAAGTTTCTTTAATAACCAAGAACACAAGATTATTATGTTGAGAACCAAAAAATACAAAGAATAAAAAACTTCCTAACTGAACCAAACTGAGAACTGAAAAATCCACACTTAAATATGAGTCAATATCTTGGGGAAGGAAATTACAGTTCAAATGGTTGACTGCAAACCAAAATTAACAACAATAGCTCTTTTGAATTGTTGTGAAATGAAGTCCGCACCATTGGTAAATCACACTTTCAAACTGTATTCACCTACCGGTCACACGATTTTGCAAGCAATGGAAAGACACTCAAATTTTCCATCTGGTGATTACACCAACCTGTTGCCAATGATCTGCTTCAAATCAATTTAAAACTAATCCCCAGGGACTAGACCTTGAACTTCAAGTGTACAGAACTGGACCATTTAAATGTGAATCCAATTTGTAAAATTATGGCAATGCTCCAGTCATAATACAGAATAGTGATCAAATAATAAATCTTTTGCATTTAGGGTCTGTTATATTGAGCACTTAATTATTTTATTCTAATAGAGACATTTTACCAATGAAATATAAATATATTGATAAAAAATGTCGTTAGTTCTTGCTCTCCAAATGATCCTGTAGTGAATGATTTGTCGAAAGAAGCCCAGAGGTTAAAAAAAAAAACATTTCTACTAGATGGACACAAAATACTGGAGTAACTCAGTGGGACAGGCAGCATCTATGGAGAGAAGGAATGGGGTACTCAGACTGTGCTCAGTCGGAAGAATGGTCTCGATGCGAAACTTCATACATTCCTTCTCTCCAGAGATACTGCCTGTCCCGCTGAGTTACTTCAGCATTTTGTGCATCTGCAGTTCCAATAGTTTTATTTTTTTAACTATTTTTCTGGTTTGGTTAATTTGCCACTGGATGAATATTCATGTATTTTGAATTAATAACCAAGAGTCAAGAGAGCCCAGAGTGTTTAATTGTCATATGTACCAGAAAATAAATAGTGGAATTCTTATTTGCTGCTTTACAAGCCTATTATCACAAGGAAGCAACAAATAAATATACCATAATCAATAATACAATATATGCATAACCAATAATACTAGGTAACCAGAACATATAGTGCAAAACCGAAATTGAGGTAGTGGTGTAGTTAGCGTTCCACAGTGTAGTTCATCAGCATGAGGGTTGCTGAGAGGAAGCTGTTCTTGAACCTAGAGGTCATGGTTCTAAGGGTCCTGTACCCTCTTTCTGACGGACGCAGTGAGATGACAGTCTGGCAATGGTCGTGTGGGTCTTTGATAATATTTGCTGCCATTTTTGTGGCAGTACCTCTTGTAGACCCCTGTACTGGTGGGGAGATCAAAACACATGATGTAGTCCACCACCTTCTCAGCCTTCTTAATGCCTGGGGTATTGAGTTACCTAATCAGACTGTGAAACAACCAGTCAGTTTGCTCTCCACTGTACATCTGAATGCGTCTGGTAATTTAACAACATACTGAATCTTCTCAATCTTCTTGGAAAGTAGAGGTGTTAATGACCTTTCTTTGTGTGTGTATCAATGTGCTTGGCCCAAGAAAGATCTTTAGAGATGTTTGCACCCTGGGACTGAGTATGGAACACTTTACTGAAGGTCATCTGTGACCACTGGTCCCCACAGGATTGAATTGCTTTCTTGATGAAGATAACAATCTAACTTTAATGTTGTGATTGGTTTGTGCAATGAAATGTTTTTGTTTAGGCACAGAAAAATCTGGAAATAAATATAACTGAGATTTATTCCATTTTTGTCTTCTAGGGAAATGCACATGGTGTTATCCCTTGGTTTGGCCTACATGCTCAAATTACTCATGATTACACCTGAATTGTTCTTTGAAGTATCCCAGTATCCCAGTAAGCCATTTGGTTGTGTTAAACTGGTGTTAGTTATTCACAAAGACAATATCAGGATAATAATGTCTAACAAATGCCAGCCTTTCCCAAAACATCTGTTTCCCAAGAATAATTTTGTAATATGCCATATTTAGGGCATGGATATTGAGTTGTGAGTGAAGGATGTTTGTAAAGAATTACCCTTGTTGGCAACTGTGCAAATTCCAATCAACAGTGGATAATCAAGCATGTCCCTGATTTGTATAATGCAGCTTATGGTGAGCATTTCGGGTGGTGATTTTAAGAGAATATGAAACATCTTCATTAATAGCCATGATATTATTTTCCTTCCTTAATCTTTGTAAATTGTGTGATTGCAATGGGTTATTTTTCCTTTATGTAGGAGGTAAAGCTATTTTACTTCGGAGTCACGTGAGTGACTACGTGAAGAAGCCCCGCCTGGCGCTGGAACGGCATTACGTCGACGCTGACGGCAGAAGCAAGAGTTGCAGAGAGCAGCTCCTCGCAGCGGCCGGAACGGACCCGCAGGTAAGTGTAGGGAAAGTGGGGACGTTCTAAAAAAGACGTTACGCTGGTAAAACCAGCAAAAGAGAAAGTAAAAGTTAAAATCAGAGTCACGCTGGCGTACTGATTTAGCCAGATAAATGGAAAAGAAAAATGGAGAAGTCTCAAAGGAAAATTTTGCGGGTAAAAAGATCATCCCGGGGTGAAGCTAAAAAAACGGGACAAGAGTTTAGCACGGATCCGGTTCCGATACCGGTGGCCGCTGATTCACCTGTTAGTGAGACTATAATTTCTCCAGAAATACAAACCACGGAGGAAAATGTTCCTAGAAAAAGTAAAAAGAAATCCGTGAGGCCCGTGGTTTCTGATAATGACTCTGATAATGAAAGTCCTCCGGATAATAAAGCTATATGGCTAAAAATGGAACATATGGAGAAAGTGCTCCAAAATATAATGAGACAAGGGTCACAGTACCCAGAAGTTTCCCAAAATGACCCTGAGGGGTTTGAATATACAGAATATGGCTATGTGCTAAATTGGGAATTTGAAACTCCGGACCCAGGATTAAGGGCGGAGGAAGTCTCATTGGATATAATTCCAAGTGCATCAGGGCTGCAAAAGACAGACCCTGCAAGTGGTGATGTGGATTATGAGTGCACACCACAAATAAAAAAGAGAAGGCCAGATGTGCCTGAGATGGCAAACGATTTTGCTATACCTGAAGGAAGTGGTGAGGCTATGGAAGAAAAACCTAGCTGCCAGTATTAATTATATGGTATCTCACCAACTTCAAGATTCTGTGATGATTGAAACAGCAGAATTATATAAAACACCGGAAAAATTGCACCTCAATGAAGGTACCTACGGTTAATCCGTCTTTATGGACGCCTATGACTCCAGGCATGAGAGGACAAGAAATAAGATTTCGAAGAATCCTCAAATTGATTTCTGCTGTCATTACTGCTTTAGGAAGGCAAATGGAGGGGTTGGAGATGGATAAAATCCAAAAAGATACTTTGGGCTTATTATGCAATTCCTTCTATAAAATTAATTGTATGAGGAAAATTGCGATTCGGCCCATATTTCATCCAAGGTTTGCAGGTCTGTGTCGATCAAGTGGTGTTCAAGCTCCTGGTTATCTATTTGGAGAAAACCTGCCTAAACAAATAAGAGAAATGGATCAAGAGGCTAAATCTATTAGCCACATGAGACCTTTCGTCTTTGGACAAAAAAGGTATTTTTCGTCAAGAAGGGGATTTGATTTTGGAAACAGAGGCAGGAGTATGATAAGAAAATATTATCATCTGACACAACCTAATGTTCACCCGTATACGGGGAGAAGGAGACCACCACGTTCATATGGAGAGGTACAAAAAATGTATTCTATGCTTAAAGAAACTGTGAACAAATCTCCAGTTGGAGGGAGATTACAAATGTTTTATGATGAATGGCTTGCCATCACATCTGATTGGTTTATTTTACAAACAGTTTCAGGAGCTACTATTACATTCAAAGAAGGTGTTAATTCTCCGGTACAAAATAAACCTGCTTATGGTTTCATGTTATCTGCAATTGAAGAGGCAGAAATTAATGTGGAAATTGACAAATTGTTTAAAAAAGGTGTTATTGAAAAAACTGTTGAACATGAGCATCAATTTGTGTCAAATATATTTCCAAGAAATAAAAAAGATGGTGGTTGCAGAATTATTCTGGACCTTAAAAATCTTAATAAATTTGTCGAATATAAACATTTAAAAATGGAAACATTTAACACTGGAAGACATTTGATATCAGCAGGTTGTTATATGGCTACAATTGATTTAAAGGATGCGTACTATTCAGTACCAATACATCAGTTCTTTCGAAGGTATTTAAAATTTAATTGGCTGGGACAGCTGTGGCAATTCAAAGCTTTACCAAATGGGTTAAGTTCAGCTCCCAGGCTCTTTACAAAGCTGTTGAAACCAGCTTTAGCACAATTAAGAGCACAAAAGCACATCATTATGGCTTATCTGGATGACATTTTAATCATCAATAGTAATCAGGAATCAGCTGAAAAATCAGTTTCAGCAACTAAACTTTATTCGAGAAGTTAGGTTTCTTGATTCATCCAATTAAGTCCCAGCTGCAGCCAGCACAGTCAATTAACTATTTGGGGTTTGTGATTAACTCAGTTACTATGTTAGTAACTTTGCCAACAGATAAGATTGATGATATTTTAGTGACCTGTAGGGGTCTCATTCACAAACCTTATCCCTCCATCCGAGAAGTAGCAAAGGTTATTGGTAAATTAGTAGCAGCATTTCCTGCAGTAGAATTTGGTCCATTACATTACCAAAACCTTCAAAGGGACAAAATAAGAGCTCTAAAAAAGAGAGCAGGCCATTTTGATAGGCCTATGCAATTAACAAAAGAAGCTTTATTGGAATTACAATGGTGGATTGAAAATGTCCCACAAGCTGCTAAAAACATTCTGATACAACAGCGTGAAGTAATTTTACAAACAGATGCTAGTGCTCTCGAATGGGGGGCGACAGATTCATTCGCCAGCTGTGGGGGCAGATGGACTGTCCAAGAGGAAATGTTTCTCCAAACATATGGTATTAACTATTTAGAATTATTGGGTGGATTTTATGGGTTGAAGGCATATTGTTCTACAAAAAATAATCTGCATGTACTGATACAATTAGACAATAAAACAGCTGTTGCATATATTAATCACATGGGTGGAGTCAGATCGGCATCATGTGATTGTTTGGTCAATCAGATATGGCAATGGTGTATTAACCACCAAATTTGGATTTCGGCAAATTACAACCCAGGTAATGTGGTGGCAGACAATAGATCAAGGATGTTTAAAAACAACAAAGATGTTGAACCCAGTAATTTTCAGTAAAATTGTGACTCAATATGGGTTACCAGACATTGATCTGTTTGCATCAAGACTAAATCATCAATTGCCTAAATATGTGTCTTGGGAACCAGATCCAGACGCAGTAGCAGTAGATGCTTTTTCACTAAACTGGGGGAATATGTTCTTTTATGCTTTTCCGCCAGTTGCTCTGGTTCAGCAATGTCTGAAGGAAATAGAACAAGATTCGCCACAGGATTATTGGTAATTCCAAATTGGCCGACACAACCATGGTTCCCATTGATGTTAAACATGATTAAAGAACCATATATGTCAATTCCTAGCAGCAGTGATTTATTGATAAAACCAGTAACCAAAGAAATTCATCCATTACATTCTTATATGAATTTGTTAATCTGCAGGTTTTGACCAGACCACTACAGGAGCTTGGTTGTCGGATAGAACTATGGATATTATAGTCGCATCATGGCGAGATAGCACTCAGAGACAATATATGACACATATAAAGAAATGGGAAAATTTTTGCAGACAGTCAAATATATCCTATCATACTGTGAACATTGCAAACATATTGGAGTTTCCTTGCCGAGTTGCATTTTGAACAACACTTAAGTTACAGTGCCATTAATAGTGCACGTAGTGCCTTATCATCTTATTTAGGACAAATCTCTGACCAGAAATCAATTGGATCACATCCATTAATATCCAGATTTATGAAAGGAATCTTTAACAAAAATCCACCCAAACCAAGATATACAGAAATTTGGGATCTTAGCATTGTACTTACCTTACTTAGGCAATGGACTCCAATCAAAGTTTTGTCATTGGAAAAGTTAACATTTAAATTAGTAATGTTAATGGCATTGGTTTCAGCTCAAAGGGTGCTAACATTACAAATGTTACGTTTAGACGGTATGCATGTGACTGCAGATAACATTGTGTTCTATGTTTACGATCTGATCAAACAAAGCAGACCAGGGAGAACTGGAGCGAAGGTAATGTTTCAAGCTTATCCCATTGATCCAACGTTGTGTGTAGTTAAACATTTGAATCATTATGTAAAAGTTACCAAAACTCTTCGAGGAGATGAAAAAACATTAATGATTACGCATAAGAAACCACACACAAAAGCTTCAGTGCAAACAATCTCAAGGTGGTTAAAACAGGTGTTACTTTTAGCAGCAGTAGACACTGATGTGTTCAAATCTCACTCCACCAGGGCAGCAGCTACATCCGCGGCGAAGTTACAGGATGTACCACTCGAACATATTTTAGAAACCGCAGGGTGGTGTAAAGAAGAAACTTTTTCAAAGTTCTACAATAAACCTGTTCACACAATGACAGGCTTTGGGACACGCGGTGTTGGGTTCACTATAATCACCTGCTTTGTTTCACTATTGATTGATATTATCAATTATGTTATCACTTATATCTTTTATCACTTTGTAATGGTTCCCTCAGGTGTAAAAAGAGGGTTATTATGTTCTTTTATCATTAAAAGATTTATGGAAAGAACTAAAAATCTAGTCTGGTTTTTCTCATGTATGTGTTGACCTAGCCGGACTGTCGTATGGAAGAATTCTACGACATGGAAAACACAGAAGCTTCAAAATCTTCACGTAGTCACTCACGTGACTCCGAAGTAAAATAGTAAGATTAAACGAGAACTTACCAGTTCAAAGTTTGATCTTTATTTTATGAGGAGTAACGATGAGGGATTACATGCCCTCCACTCCACACCCTCATAAAATAAATGATCATCTGGTAGTTCTAAATCTATGATGAGCCTTACTATCTTACTCCGGCTATTGTGTTCTGTGTTCATGCCGCTGCTTTGAAGTATGCCGTTCCAGCGCCAGGCGGGGCTTCTTCACGTAATCCCTCATCGTTACTCCTCATAAAATAAAGATCAAACTTCGAACTGGTAAGTTCTCGTTTAATCTTACTATCAATGAAGGCAAGTATCTCAACTAAACAGCAGTGTGTGGTACGGCAATGTATCATGGCACAATCAGTTTCTAAGGATTCTCCACAAATATGCACTAGAGTATTGTTTCTAGGGCATGGGATCTAAAAGAAAGGTTTGGTATGTTATACAGGTGAAAATGTGGCTGGAGAGGAACATGGGATAATTATAACATCAACAGTGTATTTCTGACCTGTTATGTGCAATACAAATCAGTGAAATTCCCTCACCAAAATACATATATGATATCAATTGTACCGATCAATTGATTTATAACACACAAGTAATCTCTAAGCTGCAGAAATATAAATCAAATTTCAAGTTGTCATGCTATCGACTATCACACCATTTCAATGCAAGACCCCCTGTCAAAGAATTGAACATGCAGGTCACCTCAATTTCGACTTACACTCAGGTGAATCACACCAGTTAAACTGTGCCTCTGGCTTTTGTAACAATCAGAATATTACCAAAATGATAAAGCAATATACTTCTCTTTCATTCTCTCACTCTGAATTTGCGGTGACTTTAAAACTACTTATTCTTCTTGCGTAAGGCATGCACAGGCTAGAGTTGTAGGACAACTTGTTCTATTTGATCTTATTTGAATGTGCACTCCAGGTTGATTGAATTCATCGAAACAGAGCGGCCCATGTGAAGGTTGCAATCTCCCACCCCAAACTTTAAAAGAGCCACACAGATTCCAGAGATGTAGATATCACAGGTTTTTATTCAACAGAAGCAAACAGACAAAGGACAGTAAAAAAATGAGTATTTTATGTTTTCAGCAGACTGGCACATCATTAAATACAATTCAATTCACTTCCATGATTCAAGCTTAAAACAACCGAAACCATAATTTGAAGAAGAGCAAAGAATTCTTCCTGGTACCCTGACCAAATAAAATTGGAACCAATTATCCTGGTCACATTCTCATAGTGATTTGTGGGATTGTGGCATGTGGGAATACGAAGGTATATCTCTGACTTCACAATGGGAATTGACTTTCAAAAGGTATTTCACTGTGCAAAATGCAATAACATGCAAAGTTCTATATAAAATAAATGGTTATCATTATTATGTAATCAACTTTATTTTATTATTAATCTATATTACTAAATGTCTGATCTTGTCCACTTCCTGTTGTACTGTACATTGATTTTAGAAAAAAAAACACTGCCACTTATGGCTGTGATTTTTTGGCCATCTTACTCAGTCCCCCTCCGCTGCACAGGACAAGAGGATTTTTCACATTGATGAAAAATAAAAGAGTTATTAGTGTTAAAAAATGTTGAGATTCTCTCTCCTGAAGGCCACGCCCCTTCCGGAGGGTCTATAAACCCCAGAAGTGTGGAGTGCCTCAGTCAGTCTCTGCAAGATGGGGGAGCGAGAGGGTCACGTCTCTCAGTCTGAGCTGTGAATATCACTGAACACGTCTACTAAACTGTGAGTGGTTTTACTGACCTGTCAGTGCCTTTAATGTGGTTTGCAAATACAGTTTGGAAATGCTAAAGCTGTGTTGCCTTTGGTTTGGAAATGCTAAAGCTGTGTTGCCCAATTAAAGTTGCCTTGCCTAATTAAAGTCGCCTTGCCTAATTAAAGTCGCCTTGCCTTCCATATAATTAAAAGTCTAAACTTCCCCACTTCCTGTTTGCGCTTTATATTGATTTTAGAAAAAACGCTACCACGTACGGCTGTTATTTTCTGGCCATCTTACTCAAGACCCCTCCGCTCAACAGGTGCTGAGGATTATAGGGACTATAAAACCCAGAAGTGTAGGTGGAGCTCATTCTCTGCAAGATGGAGGAGGGAGATGTCGCAACTTGCTGTCTTTAATGGCCTTGCACCCTGCATGAAATGGTATGAAACTGCACTTGAATCTGCTTGAAATGGAATTTCAAGGAATGGCCGTGAGTCAACTGCCAACCCACCAGCCGTGAGTGAATGAGCTGCCAGCACAACAGGCTTGAGTGACTGAGCTGCCAGCCCAATAATCAATTTGGCCCACAATGTCCATACTAGCCCTCTGGAGACCAGTCCCTTCAGCCCACAACACCCATACTAGTGTTCCAGAAAGCCCCCCCCCCCACCACCCCCACCCCCCCCCCCCCCCCTCACCCCCTCCCCTCCCCACTGGACTCCAATATTGGAATTGGTGGAGAGGTGGCCTATTACGTTGGGGGACCAGCCCTCCCATGTGATGCTGGGACCCAACGGGTCCCACTTAGTCTAGTACCTTATATTTTTAAATACAGATCTTTTTCTTTGAAAGATAGAGCATAGAACATAACACCGTACTGCAAGGGAAGAAGCACTCCATTCCATGCCGAATGTCCATGCCCATGATATGAGATTGAGCTATTCTCTTCTTTGAGCACACGATATGGATCTGTCCATCCCATTCATATCCATCTGCCTATCTAAAAGTCTCTTAAAAGTGACCATTGTATCTGCCCCCAATAACTCCACTACCAATAGGCGTCAGATACATGAGAGAGCCTTTGCTGAATAGTAATTTCCCACACTGCAAGAAATTTCATAGGGTTGTGAATGTGGCCTAGTTTACTGCACATTTTCAAACATTTTTTCCAATATAGTAGGGATTGGAATGAAAGATTGAGAAAACTACGGTTTGTTTTAGTAATCCAAATAGATTTTATACTGAGTCTTTGATTTGTTCATATATCTTGGAATGCTTAGTGGTAGATGGCGTCTTTAGGGGCCTGTCCCAATAATGCAACTTTTCAGCGACTGTCTTCGACCTTCAAGCTCGAGGGCACTCGCCTGAAAAACCTCGAGCTGAATTGACTATCGAACGATGAAACAGCGAGCTGGATCGACTGACCACACACACACACACACACACACACACACACACACACACACACACACACACACACACACACACACACACACACACACACACACACACACACACACACACACACACACACACACACACACATACGCTGTCTGAAATTCATGAACAGGAATACGATGAACAGGAAGGTAAAAAATGGCTGGCACAGTTACGGTAAGTCCTTAAGAGAGCACGGGGGAGGGGGAGAGAGAGAAGGGGAGAGAGAGGGAGAGAAGGGGAGGGAAGGGAGCGAAGGGGAGAGAAGGGGAGAGAAGGGGAGAGATGGGGAGAGAAGGGGGGAGAAGGAGTGGAGACATTTTTAAGAAGCTAGACAACTTTTAATAAAGTTTAGCGGGCATTTAACATTACCGGTCAGTTTTCCTTGGTTTTGAAAACTCTAATGAGCTAATTAAAATGCCCGGTCAGGAAAGGAGATTGCCTATGGCTAACTCAACTGCCTAGCGTCCCCATTCCACTGCACTACGATTTCAAAAGAACCATGCCGACCAATTTTTACTCGCTGAAAACTTTTCAGCATGCTGAAAAAAGTTCCTCGACCATGCTGGAACTTCCCTCGAGCATGAAGGAGAGTTCCAATGACTTCCTATGACCTCCTAGGACCACAGTTCGACCGTGCTGCGAGTTTAAGTCAAGACCAAACTCTTCTAAACTCGCAAAGTAGGTTGCCGCAGTGGGACAGGCCATTTAGTCTCATTGTAGATGATGTGGGAGCCCATTAGGACTCTTACTCCCAATTACCCTCCTTATGAGTGCTGCAAATTGACTTTGGGTATGGAACAAACATTCATGTTTTGACCTGTTGAACTGTGTATTGGCCTTTGTATCCTTCCATTACTTTACATCTTCATACAAAGGAGCGTGAAGAATTGAAGACAAAGTACACTCGTCATGATGAAATCTAGTTCTTTATTGACCATGGAATTAATTGCCACAGACGGCTGTGTTTAGGCCAAGTCAGTGGGTACTTTTAAAGCAGAGATTGATAGGTTCTTAATTAGTATGTGCATTAAAGGTTGCAGGGAGAAGGCAGAAGAATGGGGTGAGAGGAAAAAAATAAGGTGGACAAGACGGGAATGTCTGAATGGCCTTATTCTGTTCCTATGTATTATGGGCATAATAATAAACTGTACAAAGACACAGCTAATCAGTTGTTTTTGTTAATAGAAAGCTGTGACACCATTAGGCCCAGGAAATACCTAATTTTAGAACACAGATGTTTTAAATTATGTTATTTTGTCAAGCAAGTTGACCTTGTGATGTAGGAAGCATGGGTGTTCATTATTCTGTATTATTATGCAAAGACAAGTTGTACTGATTGGATTCATTTATTTGAATCATAAATGATGCTCTTTATATTCATGCACTGTGAAATGAAGCAGGTTAATGAATCGTAGCAGGCCCCATCTCATCAAGTAACGCCCTCTGATTTATTGAAGAAGCACTTGAGCAAAATACATAAATATCCATTTCAGAACCTCGCTATTACACCTCTGGGGATTATACTTTATGCAGTATGCATTGAGCAGGTGGGTTTAACGCAAAACTTAAACGCTTTCACCACATATAACATTGCCACATCAAATGTAGTACCTAAGGAAAGATCCTAAATTTATAATAATGCCAATTGAAACTCATAAAGTCCATTTTCCATTAAAGAAATAGGAAATATCCACATTAACCTTTTCATAACGGTATGCTTCCCACTACATGGAAAATACAATTTGTACATCCTGATGTTTATTTGGTGAGAACAAAATATTGTAAGCTGTAATATCAATTTGATAGTTCTTTGGATGCAAGGGAAGTAGTTTATTTCAAATTCCAAACTAAATTTCTAAATGGCAATGTCTTATAACACTTTTTGAATGTAACCATTCCTTAGAGCATGATGTTGAAGTAATACCCAGAAACATTAAAGTCCAAGGTTGTGCAATTATTTTTAATACTGAAGAAAACCAAATATATTGTAATATTGCACATAAAATTAACAGGTATAACTTATTAACTTTGAAGGTAGAAAGGCAATTCCCAGTAGATTTGTAAAAATCTATCAGAGGTTAAACAAAATGTAAACCTTTCACTTTGCAGGTCATCAATTATTGAAGTGATGTGTCAGCTTAAATGGATTTGACAAGTGCTAATTTACTACACATTATCTAAAATCATTAACAGAGGAAAGTGAAATAAAGCCAATAAATTTGGACACGGGATGCTACTTTTTTCAGAGCTACGCATATAAAAAAAGATTTTTGTTTTCAAAATGAGATGTGATTGATCATTTTGAGATTGAATTGCTTCACTTCTCAAATTTGACTACTAGTTGTGAATCATGCTTGATCAGATGACACATTTTTCACCCTGATGCAGGAAACTCTGGAAATTAGAAAAAAATGAGCAGGTTTGCAATATGTTTAACACAAAATGTTACATATTGGGGAAGCATGATGGGAAAAGAGGCTAACATAGTGAAGGGAACTTAAAGGTCATGTAAAGAGAGGCAATTGATATATTTAGCAGGCGGTTAGATTACAAGACATAGCTGGAGTAAAGATAAACATTGGAGGTTGTAAACAAGGCTAAGGCCAATAAAATTGATCACATTTATCTGAGGTTATTGTGATGCTCAGAATGACAAGCTGCTTGAACACACAAGAAAGCACAGATTTTAAAATCTGGTGCAAAAAAAGCAAACTGCAAGAATTCAGCAGGTCAAGCAGCATCTGGGGAAGAAAAGGGATAGTTTATGTTTTGGGTCACAAGCTAAAACATCGACAATGAAGGCTTGTTTCAAGAGAAGAAAATGTCCTTGCCCGGTGTCAGGAACATACACAAGTAGATCACTGAGCACATTATTACCTTCAAATCCATGGGCTGCTTTTCTACTTGTATCTGCATTTTCCTTTTTGCATTAAACAATGTTGCAGTCTACAAGGTGGTAATTTAGATCATTGTATATACACTGGCATTTTTAAAGGATATATGTTTAGGTTTCCTTCTACCTACAAGAATGTTGTTGTTTTAAATATCAATTCAATTTTGTTTTAGAAGTTATCATTGAAGCTCTTTCCAACAACCTGTCAGACAGTGCCTTGCAGATCACAAGATTGAACTCCTATTTTTTTGTTAATCGTCCAGTCTTGTTTAATTATTTTGTTGATAACCTTAGTAGTTACTGTTTCTTGTGGCAGAAGCATCAGTAACCAAATGACAGAGACGTAAGGTTATCAATTATTTTTTGTTACCATATTTTATTTGTCAGAACATTTTGTGTCCAAATCAGCTGCTATATTTTATTAATTTAGTTAATGCCCTTCAGTGGATTTTGGGGCAGTCCGAAGCCACAAAATGGGCTATAGAAATTCACTTTTTTTTTTCTTTCAGTACTTTATCTTCTTTTCCATGAAATCTTTAGTCGTAATACCATTCTCTCTCTACTCATTATACTCTGTATTTTTTTTTTGGTTTTTAATTTCTCTGTTTTGAATTTCATCTGTAATGCATGTTTCAATTAATTGGAGGTGAAGAAATGGAATTGTGTCACAGCTTTGCTAATGGAATATATGTTCAATACGTTGAATGGGTTTCTGTTCCAATGTTGTTCTGCTCCATTTATAGTTAAATTAAAATATACATTAAATGGTAAGGGATGGTTTGAATGAGTGAAATTACATCAGAGAGAATGGGTATTTGTATTGTTTCAACAAAACACATTCTGGGGATTGATCAACGGGAAGTAAAATCTTTAGTTTCTCTCGACTGTTAGTTATGAACGCGTCCATAAAACAGTGCACATCGAATAATGAGAGATCTCGAGCAGAAACATCACCTATTCCTGTTCTCCAGAGATGCTGCCTGACCCGCTGAGTTACTCCAGCTTTTTGTGTCTATAAAGATCAGAAAAAAATGGACAGCAAAATCAAAATCACTGCCAGCAGCATGAGATAAGAAGTAACAGAAGGATTCTGTAAGGAATGTGGTAATTGGAGATACCGGGCTCAATAATAGTACAATCACCATGGTAACCAAGGCTTCACTAAATAGAAGGATAGTTTAGGCATGAGAACACTAGACCAGGGTTCTTAAAACACAAAGCGATCATGCAGGGAAGGTGATGTCAAAACCAATTGATCACGTCTTTCCATCTTGGACTGTTCAAGAGGTGAAAACAGAAATTGTGCATTGGTAGCGATGCTGCAGGTTGTCTCTACGTGTGTATAAATATAAATGATCGGACAATCATTGAGACAGTGCATGAAATATACCCAGACATCTCTCTCCTTCCACAAGATTAAAGACCAATCAACCAATCAAACAAATTTAAAAAAAGACCAATCAAACAAATACATTTCTGTTTGACATAGGAACAGAATGTGCAAGTGATTTCTCATGCTTCACAATACATGGTACATGCAAGAAAGTTTGAAGTATTTGTTTCCTTTATTGTACAATTAAGTCAAGTCTTGCTGCTTATTTTTCCTTTTAAAATAGAGCTTTTTTTCATTTAAGGAATTTTGGTCTACTATAATAAAAATATTAGCATAGGCATCCAGTGCATGCCTGTCATTCATTTTTTATCAGTGAATATAGTAATTCGATACAAGCAGAAAATGTTGCAGGGGTTATCCAGGAATCCTGCATGAAGTATTTAGCAGATTCAAAAGCAAAGATGTTCAAATAATAAATATTGCCTCAAAGGGAAAAGTTCAAACTTAATGAGAGTTCTATGCAAGTCCTGTTATGTTCTGTAAAGATTCTGAAATGTCATCCAATTTAATCCATACTTGGATTGACACTTCATAAAGACACTTGAGTCTGGTCAGACAGTGCCTCAGAGAAAACAGATTAACTTAAATTGAACATTTTCATTATATTATTGTCTCCCATATTAATTTGAAGGCAGTGTAATTTTATCAATGTGGTGGTGTTATATCAGGCAACATGCATTGTATAAATATATTGACTATATAGCGCAGAAATAGCCCATGAATGAATATGCTACTTTTGTTAATGTTATTTATGCTGCACTAATTCATTTTTTAAATTTCAGAACGACTGCTGTTATCAGCCAACAAGCGTGGTCTAACCGAAGCTCAATGCTTGTTTAATACGAGTCCCCATCCATTCAATTATATTGCTATAGAAATCAAATAACATGAATTTATTAACTTCTGTTACTACTTCTATTGGTTTGTGTAGTTGTACTCCTAGCATTTCAACCCCTTTATTGCCTTTATGTTCTTATTTTCCAATATGGGAATTCCTCATTATAGTCATAGAGATATACAGCACAGAAATAGACCCTTCAACCCAACTTTTCCATGCCGACCAAGATGCCCATTCCAAACTAATCCCATTTGCCCATTTCTGGCCCCTAGCTCCCTAAACCATGCCTATGCATGTACCTATCCACACGTCTTTTAAATGTTGTTATTGTACTTGCCTCAACTACTTTTGGAATTCACTTTTTAATGTAGATAAGTATTTTAAGAAGCCTGCCATGTCTTAGTCATAGAAAGTCTAGGAGTCATCCAGTAAGGAAACAGGTCGTTCATTCCAACTCGTCCATGCCAACCAAGATGCCTTATCTAAGTCACATATACCTGCATTTGATCCATATCCCTCTAAACCTTGGCTTCTTTTTAAAAAGTTTTTTTCAGAGATACAGTATAGAAACAAGCCCCTCAGTCCACCAAGTCTGCACCGACCAGCGATCACTCGTACACTAGTTCTATCCTACACTTGAGAGATTATTTAAGGAATTAACCTGCAAATTAATCTACAAATGCGTACGTCTTTGAAACCCCACCAGGCTGCGCAGTCAGAAGGCTTCCCGCCGGGCCACGGCTGCGGACTGGGAATGCAGCCAGAGGCCTTTAAGGAGGTGCCCCAGGTCTCGATGCCTCCCGGATGGCCATGGAGAAGCCTGGGTCAGAGCCCAGCTAGGGCCTCGCGGGTCGGACAGAGGAGCCTTGCCTCGTGGTTGTCGGAGCGGCCAACGGAGCCCGTGGCTGGGGCCTGAGTCAGCACCGGGGAGGCCTCTGGAGAGGACTCGGTAGCGTTGTGGAGAGGTCGTGCAGCGACCGATGATGGCGCCAACCAGCAAACGAGATGGGCACGTGAAGTGGGGCATCGACAGATGTGAGGCCTTGGCAGCGATGAGGCCTCAGCGATGGTGAATCCTCACGGCAGCAATGGTGCCTTGCAGGTCGACCACGGTCGTCAAGTGCATTGGTGGGGGGGAGAGAGAACAAAAGTAGGAATCGGCGTGCTTTGTAATTTTCATCAACGCCGTAGGTGACCGCTATTTGTATACACTGGGTATGAAAACAAAGAATGTCACAGTGCCTTGTCACATGTGACCATAAAGTATTCCATAAAGTATTCCATTCCACCTGGCAGTACTTTGTGAAGTGTAACAGTAATCAATTTTTTCCATTGAAATATATTTCAATATATTTGCAAAGGAAAACATTAATTCTGGAATCCGGTGAATATCTTGGTATTTGTAGTTAATCCCTCAGTATTAATTATCTCTGCAATTTGATATAAATTACATTATTTTTCACGTTTTTTCATTAAATGTCTAAATTCTTGAAATATATTTGCAAAGCAAAACATTAATTCTGAAATCCGGTGAATATCTTGGTATTTGTAGTTAATCCCTCAGTATTAACTATCTCTGCAATTTGATATAAATTACATTATTTTTCATGTTTTTTCATTAAATGTCTAAATTCTTAAGGTGGACTGTGAATAGTAATCACAGTGTTCTGTTTTCTGTCCTAGAATCAGCTAATTATTTATTTTGCTATATGGCCCCTGATTCCATTGTCAACGGTATATTGTGTGACGCAACACTAAAATTCTTTTTTTGAAATGAGAACAGGAATTGTTGGGGATACCCTGCAGGTCCGGTAGCATCTATGGAAAAATAAACGTAATTAACTTTTCAGCATAATGATAATTTATCAGAACTTGAGTAATGTGTAAGTCTTAAGTAAGTTGTAAGCCAATTGACTTTTTGAGCTTGTATTTAAAGTCCAAATGCAGAGGCAGATCATAATGAGATACTAATGGAGTGGCATTGACCTGTAACATTAACTGTGTTTCTCCGATCTACTGAGCATATACACATTTTTCTCTTTTTACTTTAGATCTCCTGTATTTACAACTGGTATTTTCTATAATCTTTTTGAAATTTATGTTATAAACTCATTGCTATATATTTAGTTTCTGGATTTTTTCATTATTTTTTCCCTTTGTTCCTTTTTTGTACTGGGCTTGTTAAACACTCGCTCCCTCATCTTAGGAGGTTCAGCTTTGTCTTCACCGCTTTGTCGGAGTTACAAAAATTGGTACTTTTATTACGAAGACTTATAAAGGTGCTTTGTTAGACTTCAAATGTACCATATTTCATCTGGGTCTTTACTTTCAATAATTGAATAAGATTGTTTTAATTACATTGTATTGCCAGTAGGTTGGTAGTATTTTTGGATTGAATTACATGACTGTGCGTGTGTTTCTTTCTGTAAAGTGTAAATCAGCAGCCAAATTAATTATCATTGTTGTAACCTTGATGTTGCTTTCAATGTGTTAGCAGAAGCAAAGTCAAACACTGCTTTGCTTCACTTACTGCAAGTATAATGTCCAAGCTTAGATTTGTGTGGATCTGCATTATAATGACTTGAACTGTAGCTAAAGTAAGACGTACAAAAATTGAATATTGGAAGTGAAGTGACAGTGACTAACTTAAGCATAGGGCATAACCATAGGCAAAGTCATAGCATGGACAGAGTGATCAGAGAGGTCTGCTTCAAAAACAGTTTCAAGCAGATCTCTGGACTTGCAAGTAGACAGAAGTAACCACTGCAAACAGAATATACTTATGAATGAGTTAAAGCGTTATCTATTTACATGATAGCACATGAGGTGTGCATGATCTTGTTTATGTGATAACAATGGTTAAATACAGTAGTCACACTGGCACAGCATTATAGTTGCTACCTTACAGCAAAATGCAGTGCCCGGGTTCGATCCCGACTACGGGTGCTGTCTGTATGGAGTTTGTACATTCTCCCCGTGATCTGCGTGGGTTTTCTCCGAGAACTTCAGTTTCCTCCCACACTCCAAAGATGTACAGGTTTGTAGGTTAATTGGCTTGGTAAAAATGTTAAGTTGTCCAAGTTGGCGATATGCAGAGTACTGCCCTGCCGGCTACAACATTTAGAAGGTTCAGAAGGTAAATAACCTGAACATGCAGCAAGTGACTTAATGATTGTGCTAATACAAGTTAAATATTTAAATTAACATTACAAAAATGGTTATATTGTAGTTTGGGGAGCATTTATTGTCCTTGGACAAATTACTAGCTTTGTAACTACCTTGCAATAAAGTTTTTTAAAGACAATACCGAGTGGACTCCACATGGATTGTTTACTTCCTTCAAGGTGGAACCATTAACATATCAAGATACTTGCATCTCAGCTTGCCTGAAGAACATTACTTCCAAAGATCTAAAGCAACAGCAATCCCAAAGATATATAAAACAGTAATCTTTGAAAAATCTGCTGACATTCTTCTTGCAATTGTTTCTTGAACTTTTCTTTACATGTCAAATAATTTGTGAGCTATTTGACTGTTTTGTGCTCGAATTTGAAGCCCAGTCTCCAAAGGCAGATGGTAAAGTCATGCTGTTAAGGGGAGTGCAGATTAAAAAAAGTACATATAACTGTAGTGTATACGAGATAACAACATTGTTATTCAGTGTTGCCAAGATTCAAAGGTATTTGGGCACTTAACAGTATTTGATGGAATCCGAGAGCTGTACAACAATAGTGTTTATAATTTGTGTTATTTTGTGGTTGATTCTATGATCTTGAGAGTTGCAAAATGGTAAAGAGACATTTGCCTGCAAAATAGTCACTAACTCCCAAGTTACATTAGTGAGATCCTTGGTGATAGGCTATTAATGTTTTGTTCTGGGTACATCTCTGAGGAATTCAGCAGCAGTTGAGACCCAAGACATAGTGCACTGCTGATGACCATAGTCTCATCTTTATGCATTTTTCATTTTCACAAAGAAAACCATGTAAATCCAATGTCAGGGAATGGGATGGAATATGGACCTGGAGGGAGGTGGGGAATGTTAGGGAGGTGCCCTCAGGATTGGGATTAGGAATGGGAAGCACCAACAGCAGGCGAACTGGACGAGGTCAGATCAAAAATTGAGTTGTGGTGGGAGATTGGGGAGAAGGAGTAATAATATTGGGCAGGGTGGAAAACAAAAGGGATTGGTACTCACCGGAATGATTGCTGGTTGGGATTAGATTTGGAAGTTAGGGATGGTATCCGCAGAGGGGCAAAAAGCAAGGTGAAATGGAGAGTCTAGTTTTGCTTTGTAATTGGCGGATGATAGTTTATATCCTTATCCATCTTAGTGGGAGAAACAGAGAGCTTGAAAGATGGCTTTGAAGAAGCCTTAATATGTTGCTGCAATGCATCTTGTAGATGGAAAGGGCATCTAGCCTGGCCAGATTCGGAATATCACATGCAGTTCTGGTCGCCCCATGGAAGCTTTGGAGAGGGTGTCGAGTAGGTTTACCAGAATGCTGCCCGGATTAGAGGGTTTCAGCTACAGGGAGAGGTTGGGTAGACTTGGATTGTTTTTTTTTCTGGAACATTGGAGGTTGAGGGGAGACTTGAGAGAAGTATATTCAATTATGAGAGCATAGATATGATGGACATCAGAATATTTTACCCAGGGTGAAAATGTCCACCACTAGAGGGCATAGTTATAAATTGAGAGTGGGAAAATGTAATGAATATATGTTGGGCAAGCTTTGCACACAAAATGTGATGGGGGCCTGGAATGCAATACCAGGGGTGGTGGTAGAGGCAGATATGATAGTAGCATTTAAGAAGCTTTCAGATAGACACATGGATTTGCTGTGAATGCAGGGTTATAGATCATTTGCGGGCAGATCAGATCAGTATGGCTAGGTATCATGTTTGGTGCAGATATTGTAGGCCAAAGGACCCATCCTGTGCTGTACTGTTCTATGTTCAATGTTCTAATTGGTACATGGGCAGAGTAGAGAGGTCTGTGGAATCTTGTAAGAGAGATGGGCAAAAGCCAAGCGGGTCAGTCAGAACCTGCCAGGACTGGATTTTCCAGAGTTTGGGTCAGTCAAACTAATTTAAAGTTGTTTATGGAGTTCAGTCACCCTCTGCAAACTGCGCAATTAGTCCTTTATGACTCATCTTGCCCTTGCAAGCATGCTAACTCCTGCAATACTTTCAAGGACAGGACGAGTCATAAAGAAAATAAGTTTCAAATTAACCCCTCTCGAATCTGTGATTGGTATATTTCATTAATATAATTTTAATTAGATCAACAATTTACCCTTCACTGAACTCATTATGTTTATAAACAAAACAACAGCAGACACAAAATGAATAATTCTGTTTACAGAGTGTTCAGGAATCTCCTGCAGTTATAGATGTTTGAGAATATTTCTGTTTTAAATTATGTTTAACAGATTTCTGCCATTTGCACAATAACGTTATTGAAAAATATTTCAAAATATAAAACTATTTCATAATTGTCAAATTGTTATTAATTTGAAATGTCCTATCACTGTAATCTTGTCAAAAGTCTCCATATACCTTTATGTGATCATATAACTTCTGTGATCTATGTCGCATGTTTTGGTAGGAATTTCCAATAATACCATGGTGCTATGAGTACAAACTATTATTCAATCTCTTTACATTAGAGCACATAGTGAAACCTGCAAATACATGTCTTCAATAATTCTCCCAAGAAAGAGATCATGTTTCATTTTATGTGATTTTGTTTTGTTCTCAGATCATTTAAATTCATTGCTATCTTCAATCATGTGTCATGACTGAGCTTCAGGATTTTTTCCACTCAGATATTTTAAGGATTACTGAGGTTCCTTGCTATCATACGTTCCCAGTTATTTTCCTATCCAGTTCCCTGTTGTTTCATCATAATATTTTGTGATATACCCTTCTCCTTGATTCAAGACAAATGATGAGGAAACATTGTAACATCTGATTAAACATTTTATTGCCTATTACCCCTCTCTCCTTGGTACTTTAATGTTTCAAAGCATTTGTCTTTATTTATTTATGAACAGTCAATCCTGGATTTAATGCCCATTCTTAACTGCCCCTGACTGAATGACTTGCAAGGTCATTTCAGAAGGCAATGTACTGATTTAAATAGGGCAAACCAGGCCTGGGTGTCCTCTTTCATTCCCCCCAAAAAAGCCAGATAGATTTTATGACACACACTTCAGTAATTTCAGAGTCACCAACATTTATTACTTCAGATTTATTTAATTGTTTGAATGTAAACTCACCAGCTGCCATGATGGAATTTGAACTCATACCTCCAGATCAATTGTCACCTTTGACTAGATGCCCAGTTACATAAACACAATGCTGCCCTACCGCATCAGTAACTTGATCTGTGTGAGTGGATTATGGACCATTACTTAATTTCACTTAGCAACTTCAAGTTCAAGTTCACATTTATTGGCACATGCACCAATTAAGGTACAATGATATTTGAGTTACCATACAGCCATACAAGTAAAAAATGAATGCAATACACAATAATTCTAACATAAACATCCACCACAGTGGAATCAACATTCCTCACTGTGATGGAAGGCAATAGAGTTCAGTCATCTTCCCCCTTTGTTCACTCATGGTGGTCGGGGCCTTGAACCCTCAGCACTGCCTCTGCCGACAACCCAATGTTAAAGCCCTCTCGTCGGGATGATGGAGATTCCGGCATTGGGACGGAATGGAAACACTCCGGCATGGAGCTCCCACATCTGCCTTTTCCTACCGCAAACCACGACTTCACGGTGTTAGAGTCCGCAAGCCCCGCAGTCGGAGCACTTCCATCTTCCCTCTATCGCTTCACCTCTATCTCTTCCCACCCCCCTCATCCCCCACATAACAACATACTGAGAAACATTGAAACATACATTTTAGACACCTTAAGAATAACAAAAATGTTGAAATACCACACAGGCTGCTGGCGAGGCCACCATCTCGGCACCACCGATGACGATGAGGTAATCGGGTCAAAAAGAGATATACCCAATTACTCACAATACTCTAAGGCTATGTAAAATTCAGAATGAAGGTTCAGCGTGCTCTATCTTATTCGATCAATAGATGGAACCAGCAATGGTAATAAAAAGTGCATGGTCACCAGCCTAAGTAATGTTATGGTTTTTTTCTCCAAGAAACACATATGATTGTTCCTTTTCTTTTATTATTTCAACATGAGTAGTCAAGCATATAATACAAAGACATGGCTTGCAAACCTTTATTTGTGAAGATAAAGAATTTTAACTCACATGACTCATCCTGTCAGTATTTAAAATGAACCCAAATCATAGTTCAGTTAATCCCTTGGTTCTTCACCATTTTTACAATTCAATTGATTCCCAATATTGTTGTGTGATATGACACAGTTCCAACTCCATCATTAAATTTACCGACAACACCACCATTCTTCGATGAATTACGGATAATGATGAGTCATCTCTGATGAGTATATGCCGGAGATTGATTGCCTGATTAAATGGTACCAGAATTTACTGCGAATTTATGGCAAAATGTTTTATCTCTGGAACAAAAGCCTTTGCTAGCCCGAGCACACAGAGTGATGAGACGTCAGACAAGACCAAATGCTCCCCCAAGACAAATGATAATAAAAGTACAATACGACCACATCTTGGAGGAGATAATGCAAAATACATCAAGAAACAGAAACCTTACATTTGAAGGACACAAGATCAGCATCTATCGAGATTATCCAGCAGAGGTCTCCAGGAAACAAAAAGCATTTAATGAGACTAAAAGTCTCTTGAGGGGGGTGGAAAACTTGAAATATGGCCTGAACTACCCAGCTACTCTAAGAGTCACTTACAACAAGAAGGAACATTTCTTCTCCAACCCTGTGGAAGCACTGGACTTTGCCCGGAAGATTAAGACTTGAGAAGGCCTCATCATTGAATACACTGACTTTGCAGGACTGGATGGAACTGGATAGTACTGGATGGAAGCTGGAGAAAGATGTGGATCGGAAACCCTCCCATGGATACTAATAATTAGTATAACTACACTACTAATACAAATAACTAATAAATACTAAAATTATACCGTGGTATCTTCACTAATCAGAGTTAATCATTATGACACTAACTACACTACTAATATAATAACTAATAAATATTAAAATTATACCGTGGTATTTTTACTAATCAGAATTAATCATTATTACAAATGACTAATGTTTACTTATATTGGAATGATTAGAGTCAAATATAGAGTCTGACTTCATTTGTCCTCTTTGGAAACCTTTCTTTTGTACTAGTAATTTTCATTTTTATTTTTTATTTTCCTTTCTTTTCGTATGTTTTTTATAATTAGATTTTCAAATAGGTTTTAAATATATGTATTCTCACATTTTCGACTATTATAACCCGAATATTTTAAATTTAATATCCCCGGTAAAATACCATTATGGAATAATAATTCCAAAAAACCAGGGAGCTGGTTAAGATAGTAACATCAACTACGGAAGTCGGTAGATGGTTAGCCATGCTAGTATGGCTAGCACTAACTACACCAATACTAGATATAGTGTTTTCCTTCTTTGTGCACAATACTAATTTCTTAATCTATCCTCTTTTCTTTTCTATTATAAACTATTATTGTTATTTTCAGTTTGAATGGAGTTATATATTGGATCAAAGGAGATATACACGTGAGAGACATTCAAGGGACTTAAAATTCATCTATTCGGAGTTCGGGTGTATGGTCGGGTCTGTCGAACTGAACCATTGGCTCTATTACAGACCCCCATAGACAAAAGATGCAAGACTTAAAAATGCAAGACAGGGAATGAAGGAATAACGTTTTGCAGCTGGAATGATAAAGGTATTAATGAACCAATTAAGAGAGGTAAAGTATGAGCTTTAAATATAAATATAAAAACAATTAAAGCTGATGTGATTTTCATTCAAGAAACTCATTTAAAAAAAGATGCTGCGCATAGGCTGAAAGCTAAATGGATAGATAAAACGTATCATTCTTCTTTTACACACAAATCAAGAGGTGTAGCAATATCATTTCGTAAAGGCACTTTATTCAAACATACATCAACTATAACTGATAATGATGGCAGATACATTATTGTAATAGGAGAATTAAATGCACAAAAAATGATTTTTGTTAATGTATATGGACCAAACTTTGACAGTCCATTGTTTTTCAAGAAAATATTTAACAGCATCCCGGAAATAACACAACATAACTTAATAATTGGAGGAGATTTAAATTGAACATTAGATTCATACTTAGACAGATCCACAAGACAAAGGAAATTTAAATCCCATGCCAGTGACTTATTAAATGCATATATGGAAACTACTAATATTAAAGATGTTTGGAGAGTAGAAAATCCAACTGGATGAGAATATTCCTTTTATTCACCTGTACATAAAACTTACTCAAGAATATATTATTTTTTGGTCGATGCCAAACTTATCTCACTCACTTATAATTCAAAATACCATAATATTATAATCTCAGATCACGCACCTTTAACATTTAAGATTAAAATAAATGGTAAAATGGAAAAACGGGGACAATGGAGATTTAATCCACAAATTTTAAAAAACAAAGCAACTCAGGAATATATTAAAGAACAGATCAAGATTTTATTTGAAATAAATGATAAACTGGAAATATCTTCTTCCTTATTATGGGAAACCTTTAAAGCATATGTCCGTGGAATTATGATTTCTTCTCAAGCATTTTATAATAAAAAGAATCAGAGGGATCAACAGGAACTGGAAAAGGAGATTAAACAACTAGATACAGAGAATGCAGCAAATCCATCCATAACAATACATAATAAAATCGCAACACTGAAATATAAATTAAATAAAATATATTCAGATCAAGTTGTAAAACTCTATCAATACACTACACAATTACAGTTTGAATTTGGAGATAAACCTCAAAAATTATTGGCTCGCCAATTAAGGAAGATGGAGGGAGAAAAAATAATTCATAGGATTAAATCACATAATTCATAGGATTAAACAATAAATCACAATAATTCATAGGATTAAATCACATAAAGCATACGCAGTATTGATATGATAGAGAACTGGCTGGCAAACACAATGGCAGGCAGTAACTAGTGGGGTACCGCAGGGCTCAGTGCTGGGACCCCAGCTATTTACAATATATATTAATGATCTGGATGAGGGAATTGAAGGCAATATCTCCAAGTTTGCGGATGACACTAAGCTGGGGGGCAGTGTTCGCTGTGAGGAGGATGCTAGGAGACTGCAAGGTGACTTGGATAGGCTGGGTGAGTGGGCAAATGTTTGGCAGATGCAGTATAATGTGGATAAATGTGAGGTTATCCACTTTGGTGGCAAAAACAGGAAAGCAGACTATTATTTAAATGGTGGCCGATTAGGAAAAGGGGAGATGCAGCGAGACCTGGGTGTCATGGTACACCAGCCATTGAAAGTAGGCATGCAGGTGCAGCAGGCAGTGAAAAAAAGCGAATGGTATGTTATTTCATAGAGTACAGGTCTCCAAGCATTAACTTATAGAAACTTACAAATGACAGGCTAGATGCAGGAAGGATTGTTCCCGATGTTGGGGAAGTCCAGGACAAGGGGTCACAGCTTAAGGATAAGGGGGAAATCCTTTAAGACCGAGATGAGAAAGACTTTTTTCACACAGAGAGTGGTGAGTCTCTGGAACTCTCTGCCACAGAGGGCAGTTGAGGCCATTCATTGGCTATATTTAAGAGTGAGTTGGATGTGGCCCTTGTGGCTAAGGGGATCAGAGGGTATGGAGAGAAGGCAGGTACGGGATACTGAGTTGGATGATCATGCAGGCTCGAAGGGCTGAATGGCCTACTCCTGCACCTAATTTCTATGTTTCTAGGTTTCTATGTTTCTATAATGGCGAACCCCTAGTACAACCTAAAGATATTAATGAGAGATTTTTGCAATATTATAACAATTTATACTCTGCTAAAACAACAGAAAACAGAATAGAAGCTTTAAAAAAAAATGTAATCTGAATGGGTTGGATTCACAAAATAGAGAATCATTAAATGCTGAAATTTCAGTAAAAGAAATCGAAGAATCTATCAGATCATTAGAAAATGGTAAAACACCGGGACCAGATGATATTGGCTCGGAATTTTATAAAACATTTTATAATCTGATTGCACCACGCTTGAAGACACTTTATGAATATATTTATACGCAATATATTTTTATACGCAGAAACTACCAGAAACATTAAATTAAATGAATCTATTATATAACACTTATACCTAAAATAGACAAAGATCTGGATGACCCAGGATCATTTAGAGCTATAGCTCTTTTAAATACTGATCAAAAGATATTAACTAAAATATTAGCACAAAGGCTAAGTACAGTTATTAATGAATTAATTCACCCCAATCAAACATGATTTATACCAAAACGATATTCCTCATATAACCTGAGACGTTTATTCAATATTATATACTCGAAAAGAGGTATTAATAAACCATAGATCTCCCAGTAGTTTTCCCCTAGTCCCATTCGCACTCAGACCATACCCGTTAAAATCGCCTGGCCGGAGCTCAAAGCCTTGAGTAAAGAAGTTCCCTCACGACCCCTAGGTTCTTCCCTATGGTCTTTCTTCTTTTCGGTTATGGAAAACTTTTAAATTGGGAGAGAAGTTTATTACTTGGGTCAAATTATTATACACTAATCCAACAGCCAGAATAATAACAAATCAAATGCTTTCAACTAAATTCAACCTATCTCGAGGCTGCAGACAAGGTTGCCCTTTATCCCCACTACTATTTGCACCTGCAATAGAAACATTAGCTCAATGTGTGAGATCACATCCTGAAATATATGGGTATGATACCAGAGATACTGAAAATAAAATCTCCTTATATGCGGATGATGTATTACTTTATATTACACAGAGAGTGGTGAATCTGTGGAATTCTCTGCCACAGAAGGTAGTTGAGGCCAGTTTGTTGGCCATATTTAAGAGGGAGTTGGATGTGGCCCTTGTGGCTGAAGGGATTAGGGGGTATGGAGAGAAGGCAGGTACAGGATACTGAGTTGGATGATCAGCCATGATCATATTGAATGGCGGTGCAGGCTCGAAGGGCCAAATGGCCTGCTCCTGCACCTAATTTCTATGTTTCTATGTTTCTAAAACCGGAAATTAGTATCCAAAATGTATTTAAATTAATAACTGAATTTGGATCTTTTTTAGGATATAGTATTAATTGGAATAAAAGTGAACTCATGCCAATAATGGTAAATAACTTACATATATTACAACAATTTCCTTTTAAGATAACAAACAAAAAAATTAAATATCTTGGAATTTATGTAACAAAAAGATTCAATTCTTTATTTAAATCCAACTTCCCACTCTTATTGAATAAATTAAATAAGAACATTTTATATTGGAAAACACTACCCATCTCAATGCTAGCTAAAATTAATGCAATAAAAATGATTTTTATTCCGCAATTACTATATCTTTTCCAATTGATTCCGATATATCTTCCTAAAAAATTCTTTAGGAAGGTGGACTTTTTAGTTACCAACTTTATCTGGGATTATAAGAGCTATAGAATAAATAAAAAAACATTTATGTAAATCAAAAATAAATGGAGGTCTAGCACTACAAAACTTTATGTTTTATTACTGGGCAGTTAATAATAAAAATGTGAATTTTTGGTTAGTAGAGACAGATAAACAACCGATTTGGTTACAAATGGAAAAAGAAGATTGTTCGCCTTTTGAAATTAGATCGATAATATTTGGAATATTAATCTAGGTAAGAAAACCTATAGCGAAAACCCTATAATAGAAAGTGGAATACGTATCTGGAAACAAATAAAGAAAACATTAAAATTGGAATGTATACCACAGGCCCTTACCATTGTAAATAATGTTACATTTAAACCTTCAATGATGGACAAAGGCTTTTTACAATGGAAAAATAAGGGAATTAATAAGATCGGAGATCTCTACAGGGGAAATTCTTTCCTTTCATTTCAAGAATTACAACAAATTTATGTATTACATTCAAAAGATTATTTTAGATACTTACAAATTAGAGACTATGTAAAAGCAAACACACAGGAAATTAGAAATAGAAAGACAGAAATTTTAGATGAATGTCTAAATAAACATTCAAACACAGAAAAATTGATATCATATATTTATAATATTTTATTGGAAAATGATGTCCCTTTGACAGAAATATATAGACAATCATGGGAAAACAAATTAGGTCAAATTATTAGACCAGAAGTATGGGATGAAAGTTTACAACATTCACAACACTGTTTGTTCAATGCTAGACACTCTCTTATACAATTTAAAATATTACATAGACTACATTACTCAAAATCCAAACTACATAACATTTTTTCAAATGTATCTGCCATATGTGATAAATGTCAGCACTTAAAAGCTAACTTGACACACTCATTTACAAATTGTGTAAAAATTACAAAATTTTGGATAGAAATATTTAGGATAATTTCGAATGTTGTTAATATGAATCTGACTCCTGACTCCTGACTCAAAGTTAATAATACTGAGAATACTGGAAACAGATCAATTAATAACAGCGAATCAAATATTTTTTATTGATTATAGTTTAATAATTGGGAAAAATTAATATTAAAATTCTGGAAAGGTCCTACAAACCCCACAATCAAAATGTGGATTACAGGAATGTCGAAGACACTCCATCTGGAAAGATTGAGGCTTGTCCTAATGGACAGGTTGGATCTTTTTAGAGGAATATGGTCTCCATACATTGAATATCTAAAGGGTCAAAATGGCTCGGTGTGAGAGCCTAACTGAAACCTGAATAATGGAATAGATGAAGAAATACGTATAACAAATCATGGATATATCTCCAACGATGGATAACTTTTTAATACTCCATTCACTTCTTTATTTTTGATTTCTTATCTCTATATTATTTTTCTCTATCTTTTCTTACTTATTAAAAAAATGTATAGAAATGTAAATAAGTCTTAAATGTTAATATTAATAATATTATGAATGTATGTAAGAAGTATTTTCTATTAATATGTAAGGAACCCGAGGAACCCGAAAAGTTGCATCGCCTAAAAACAAACTTACCAAATGGCCGCTGTCGAAATGCCAGCTACCCGAACGGCGGCATCGCCTACAGGCCAATCGCTAACTTCCACTCAACAGAAAAGTCCAATAATAGACTTACCGTTACCGGGTGGTGGGACTTGTCGGTGATTGGTCCAGACCCCCACGTCCATCACATCACTGTGAAGGCTTGAACATTGTCCAAAACCTCCGCTCCACCTGACCCGTAACTCACAGAAGTGGCTGTGGGAGAGTGGGGGCTGACCCGAGCGAGGCGCACCTTCGGCCCCTTTCAACTTGGTGCTTGGGTGCAGATTGCCCAGTCACCTATGCGTTGTGAGGGAAAATGAACCCCATGCTCCCATCTCCCCCTTCTCTCTCCCCCTTCCCTCTCTCCCTTCTCTCTCCCCTCTTCTCTCTCTCCTCTTCTCTCTTCCCCTCCTCTCTCACCCCCGTCTATCTCCCTCACTTCTCTCCCTCCCCTTCTCCCTCTCCCTTCTCTCTCCTCCTCTCTCTCCCCTCTTCTCTCTCTCCTCCTCTCTCACCACTCATCTCTATCTCCTCTTCTCTCTTCCCCTCCTTTACCCCCACCCCCTTCTCTCTCCCTCCATTCTCTCTCTCCCCCTTCTCTCACCACCCACCCCCCCATCTCCCTTCTCTCTCTCCCCCCCTTCTCTCTCTCCTCCGTCTCCACCTGCAGGAGCATCACACAGTCACCACCATTGGACCGCAAACTGTACACCAGGGTGATTACCCCCCCCACCCCCCCCCCCCCCCCCCCCCCCGCCTCCGACCGCGGTCAGTGACTGTGAGACTCTCCCGCAGGTAGTGACGGAGGAGAGAGAGAAGGGGGAGTAGGGGAGAGAGAGAAGGGAAGGGGGGGGAGAATGGAAGGGGGGGGGGAGAAGGGGGAGAGAGAGAAGAAATGAGGGAAGTGGAGAGAGAGGAGAGGAGGCAGAAGAGGGGAGAGAGGAGGGGAGAGAAGGGAGAGAGAGAAGGGAGAGAGAAGGGGGAGATAGAAGGGAGAGAGAGAGGGGGAGAGAGGGGGGAAAGAGAAGGGGAGAGAGAGAACGGGGGAGAGAGGGGGAGAGAGAAGAGGGGGAGAGAGAAGGGAGGGAGAGAGAAGAGGGGAGAGCGAAGCGGGAGCATGGGGTTCATTTCCTCACACAAGCCACAGGTGACTGGGCAATCTGTATCCAAGCACCAAGTTGAAAGCGGCCGAAGATGTGCATCGCTCGGGACAGCCCCCACTCTCCCAAGACCACCCTCCGCGGCTGTGGTTCGGGTGGAGCGGATGTTTGGGACAATGTTCATGCCTTCACAGTGATGTGATGGACTCGTCTGGACCAATTGCTGATAAGTCCCTCCCCCCGGCAACGTCAAGTCCGTTGTTGGATCTTTCTGTTGAGTGGCAGTCGGTCCTTTGGCTTGTAGGTGACGCTGTCTTTTGGGTAGGTGGCGTTTCGACAGAGCGGGCCATTCGGTAAGTTTTCTATTAGGCAATGCAGCTTTTGGGTTCCTTGGGATTTAGGCGCCCCGCCGTTTCAGTTAGTTTGCATTTAGGCATCCCATCCTTTCGGTTAGTAGGTGTTTCGTCTTCGGACTCTTTCGGTTTATTGGTGTTTCGCCTCGTTTCCATTCCATTCTTTGGCTTTGACTTCTTTGCATCGGCTTCTTGTCTGTCGGTGCCAAGTTCGGGTACCATGGTAGAGACCATTTTGTCTGGACACATCATGGGTTGGTTCAGCAACTTGAACATCCGGGAATGACAGATATTACAAAACAAGGTGGACATCGCCGGTCCATCAGAGGTATTGACCTCCCCACCATTGAAGGCATCTATAGGAGGCACTGCCTGAAAAAAGCTGCAGCATCATCAAGCTACACTACCTTGAGAACACACTCATTTCACTCCTACCATCGGGAAGAAGGTATGGGAGTCTGAAAACCATGACTCCAGGTATAGAAACAGCTTTTTTACAAACAACAATCAGGCTATCAAACACTACAAACACCAAGTAAACATCAAACCACTAGCTGTGTTGGTTGCACTGGGGAGTTTGGACTCTTGTTTGTTTGCCCTAATATATATATATTTTTTTATTTATTGATTTTTTTTAATGCTTGTTTATTATGTTATCAATTTAGTATTGTGTTTACAGACCTGTTATGCTGTTGCAAATAAGAATGTTATTGTTCCATTTTCATATACCCCATATAACAATTAAACACTCTTGAATCTTGACTCTCAAGACTCTTGCAGTTATGCTCCTGATTCAAAACAGCAACTTTTGTTTCCAATGTATCTTAATTTTACTTTGGATTCACGTGAGTGATTCCTTGAAGATCCCCGCCAGTTCGCATATCGTCGTTCGCATATGCGAAGCACCGGACTCGCAGGGCATCGCTCCTGCTGGCGGTAAGTTTAAACCTAGAAGGTAAGTTTATTTTACTTACCAGGGTTCCTTGTTCGAGCAAAAGCCTCTCTTCACAGAGGTTTCCTGCTAGATTTATTGCAGAAGCGGATAGCCGGTAAAGATCGGGTTTCGCTATAAGCAGCCGCTGACAAGGCAGTCAGTGGATTCCAGCCTACTGGGATGCCGTGGAGTGGCAAATCGAGTCAGAACGCCAGAGTCGCTGACAGTGCGGTTAGCGGCTCACAGACATGGTGGTCCCCAGGCATGGAGTGAATTGGAGGAGAGAATTTGTTCAGCCCTATTGGACTCGGGTGAGTTGGGCTGCAAGGGTTCCTCTCTGGTATTGAGGGTATTTTGCATGCATGCTGTTGTAATTTTAACCTTTCACAGGTGAAGCTCCACACTACAAAATTAAATTAGTGAGACTACACCGGATCTGTAATAGCGTGGGCCTATGGGACAGGCTGTGTCAGCAGCGCCTGGGACAGGGCTGCTTCATATGTGAAAACGCCGGTCTGTACAAGAGGCTGTGCCGGCAGTGCCTGGAACAGGGCTGCTTCATGTCTGAAAGCGCCGGCCTATGGGAGAGCCACGCCAGCAGCGCCTAGGACAGGGCTGCTTCATGTGTGAAAACGCCGGCCTGTACGAGAGGCTGCGCCGGCAGCGCCTGGGACTGGGCTTCTCAAGGTCTCCCTGTTGGAGGGGGAGACCAGGAAGGGTCAGTGTACTGCGGACACCGAAGCTGTCACAGCGCTGGCCTATGGGAGGGCCACGCTAGCAGCACCTGTTGACAGGGCTGCTTCATGTGTGACAGCGCTGGCCTGTAGGAGAGGCCGTGCTGGCAGCACCTGGGACAGGGTTGCTCAAGATCTCCCTGTTGGAGGGGGAGAGCAGGACGGGTCAGTGTACTGCTAACGCCGATTCTGTCACAGCGCTGGCCTATGGGAGAGCCGCGCCAGCAGCACTTGTTGACAGGGCTGCTTTATGTGTGACAGCATCGGCCTATGGGACAGGCCGCGCCAGCAGTGCCTGGGACAGGGCTGCTTCATGTCTCCCTCTTGGAGGAGAAGAGCATGCCGGGTCAGTGTCCTGTTGACGCCGAGTCTCAGGGTATGGCCGTGGAGCATACCCCAAGGGATGAAGGGCACGTGTCAGAGGTACCCTCTCCTGACAACAAAGTTGCCAACCCAGCAGAATGTTCCATCCTGGTACAGGTCCAATGGGGCCATATCAGTACAGGTATCCTGGGGCCTGCAGCAGCGCATGTTTAGGGCTGCCTACGAATCGCCCTCTCATAGGAAGGGAGTGCAAAAGGTCAGATGTATCTGACTCCAGGTTCTAAAGATGTCAGTGGAACATACTGGAGCACATGCGTGCCGGCAGTGAACAGCGCTAACAGGGGGATATGAGAGCCAGCCGCCGAATCTTCTATTCAGGTAAGGCCTATTCAACAGGGAAAAACCTGGCTGATGGATCAATCAAGGCCAAACGCGGGCAAAGGTTCATCATTTCAGTATGCACCCCAGGTGCTCATCGGCAGTAAGCGGTTCACTGAAGCTGGTGGCAGCATGACAGCTGGGCAGACGTTCCACACACCCTACCATCCTACTCAGCAAGGTGGGTCTGGCACTTCCGAAACATGGGTAAGTGGACCACTTACAAGTTGTAATATTTATTCTTGTTTGTACAACACACAAAGGATAAAAGCATCTGCTTAGAGGCGGTTAACCCGCATATGAACTTTCCGAATAGGAAACATCTTTACTGACTAACAATGGATTCACAAGGGTCTCAAAGATCCATTCTCTGCAGTTCCCATTACAGAGGTTATCAAAAGGCAATGATAACTGTACTAATAACAGTAAAACATTGCTAAATGGGATAAACTATTTGTTGGTCATTGGGATTTACCTTTAACTATTAATTAGCCTATGACTCCGCCCTGTGGCAAGAGATTGGAGTTAATAGCAACCTGTTATAAAACTGACTTCTATTCGTGAAGATTAATTGGCAAAATAGTAACCATATAACCATAAACCATATAACAATTACAGCACGGAAACAGACCCTCTCGGCCCTTCCAGTCCGTGCCGACCATTTGTTTTCCACTAGTCCCATCTAATATAACCATATAACAATTACACACTGTGGTTCACAATTGTGTGGTTCAGCTGTGCAATCGGGGAACCGACATCATGCAAAGTCGTGACCTCACAAAGGACATGTAGATCATTGTTAACAACCTTATGCTATTGCCAGCTGAAGCTACCTAAGTCACAATGATGAACAAACAGCATTCAGCATTGCTCCAGTAGTTTGGTCAGTCGAATTTCAGTAATTTATAAACTGATGCTAAGAGCTCTAAGGTGGGAAGTTGCGAATATCATCTCTAGTTGGAGGTGGAGGAGATTTGCATGAGTTGCCAATTCTTCAGTTGATGGTATCAACTAAATATATACTCTAAATGCACCGCATGGGTAAAGGGCTATTGAGCGAATATACATAAGCTACATGCTCAAGTTCAAGTTGCTACACTACGGTGGTCACATGCCAATCAAGTAAAAGTATCCTGTAATAATGTACCTAATCTCCTTTGCCACTGGTGTATCATCAAGTTCAGATCGATGACAACACAGAATAGGTATTGGATCTCAAAGTATTATGAAAGTATGTTTCAATGGTACATTGAATATTGACATGTTGGTTTCATGTTTATTCACTGATTGCAAAAATATGTGGTAGAACAGTGTGGAGAAATACATTCTCGCTACAAAAAGGAGGAATGGTCTTTTATGTCTTCCTCCATTTTGCCTCATTAGTCGGGTCTTGAAATAACTCAGCAAGATCTCGCTTTAAGTTTTTGTACTGTCTGACTGGCTAAGCATTTCGTCAGGCATAATAATACAACCGTATATAGTTATTCTAAAAAACAAAAACTTTGCTGGTTCAAACTGTGGTTCAGGAAACTGGCCTCTGCATAATAAAACAATTATTGACTTACACATTCTGAATGGACTGCCTTACGGCTCAGGTTGTCACATCAATCCATGGATGTGCTCACTGCAGAGTGCAGGGATAGCACCAAAAAAGCAGTACATTTCCTATTGAGGGGATCGGAAACGGTTTGTTTAATGTTAATGTTACATTTAATATGGTACAGATTACTGACGTCTTCCAGTTAATTCTTAAATGGTCTTTGACAATAATTCAGTTATAGGGCCACTACAGCTGCAGCAAACGGGAACCACTCTGTCGGGTTCAACCCCGGATATCAAGTTGTAAAAGAGATCTTGACACAAGTTCTCCCAAGTATATGCAGTTTGGATATTGAAAATGTGTTAACAATACTTCACCAGGGGGTTCCAGCTACATCCGTAGTCATGACACTAGTATCAGCACAACGAGGGCAAACATTGCAAATGCTGCAGCTAGGTAGGATGGAATTTGCTGCAGGTGCCATTATATTTTACATTTCTGATCTACACAAGCAGAGCAGATCAGGGGTGGCAGGATTTAGGATCATATTTCGGATACCCCACGGACTCACGTCTATGTGGGAGGGAAGGCTTGCTATATTTTATCAAGGCCACCAGAATCCTAAGAAGTGTGGAATCATCATTGTTTATTAAGCGACAAACAACCATACAGGGAAAAGTCGGTTCAGACTATTTCAAGGTGGCCGCAGCAGGTTCTGGTTTATGCAGGTATTAACACTGACACTTTTACATCTCATTCCACCAGGGTGGCATCAACGTCAGAGGGCAGAGCAATGGACGTTCCCATCGACCATATCCTTGCGACCACAGGATGGTCAACTGAATTGATTTTTATATTTTTGTTTACCATAGGCCGGTTACTGACCCGGGCTATTTGCCCATTCTGTTTTGCGTCCACTTTAGCCTCCCCTGAGATAGAGGGGTTGCTATTGATTTCTTTATTAACGTAAACCATTAATACATTTGAATCAATGTCATGGTTAATGCGTTGTTGATTATCCACTCATCCTGTGTCAATCGATGCAGCGAGACGCCGGGATTTGAATCTGCGGCATGAAATCACAGAGCTTTGATCCCTTCACAGAATCACTCATGTGACTGCGAAGTAAAATAGTAAGATTAAACGAGAGAACTTACCAGTTTGAAGTTTGATCTTTATTTTATGAGGAGTTATGTTGGTGTTTACGTGCCCTCCACGCCCAACCCTTTTTCACAAAGGTCATCTGGTAGTACTCGTTGCTAATCTTACTATGTGAACTTGATTATTGTTATCTGTGATTTCATACCGCTGCTTTGAAGATTGACGCGCATGTGAACTGGTGGGGTTCTTCACGTAATCACCAACGTAACTCCTCATGAAATCAAACTTCAAACTGATAAATTCTCGTTTAATCTTACTATTATAAATAAAGGCAGTTTCCAGGAACATTATGTGATAAGATTGGATAATGATTACAATAGGAGATATAAGGACAGATGAGCATATGTTTGATTCAATAGGTAGTAACTTGAAGGAAGAAGGAAAGTAGGTGAGATGCGGAAGATTAAACAGTCAAAGGCTGGTCCACTGGTCGTGAAACAATAAGAAATTTAGAGATGTGCTGTAAAGGCTGCATTTAGAAGAATGTAAATGTCTTGGAGAGATGGATGATTGAGAGTTATTTGCTTCAAGTAGCATGTCAGAAAGTAATCAGGCCAATTTTAGACTTTAGAGATACAATTCGGAAATAGGCCTCTAAATCTACCGAGTCCATGCCGAACACTTACACTATCTTACACATTAGGGGCAATTTACAATCTTTTTACTGAAGCTAATTAACCCACAAACCTGAACGTCTTTGGAGTGTGTGAAGAAACCGGAGCACCCAAAGAAAGCCCATGCGTTCACAAGAGAACGTACACAATCCATACAGACACCCGCAGTCAGGAACTAACCCGGGTCTCTGGCACTGTAAGGCAGCAGCTCTACCGTTACACCAATGTGCCACCCCATATTTCCGCATTCAGTTGTCTCTGGCATATTGAATAAGAGATTGCATGATTAAGGAGTGAACATAGTGTTGTTGTATAAGTTATACAGTTTGCACATGTGCCCTTCCAAACCATTTCACCAAATATATGCTGGTGCTCCATCACTCAGGAGGCTTTACCAGAATGAATGGCCATGAGTGAGATCCTCCCGAGATTGTACAACAATTTGAAATACCATAATGATTACTTGACAGAGTTGAGAATGTTTCTTCTGGACTCCTTCCAAGCACATCACCTAAATATTACAGTAGAATATCTTCCTTATTGGATGAACATCTAAAATATAACTCTCATAATTCCCTGTAACAAAAATATTGCTAGAGGTACGCAATGGATCAAGTAGCATCTGTAGTGGGAAAAGACCTGTTGAGTTTTTGGGTCCAAACCTCTGCATCAAGACTAAGAACTGAGAGGAGAAATAGTCAGTTAAAGTGGGGAGGAATCGACCCATTGAGTTTCCCCAATGGATTGTTTCCAGCATCTGTGGTCTCTTTACCGCCTGAATGGAATGAACTGACAAGAATGTGATGGAGTGGTGAATATTCATCATTTGCTGCAGGTTTAGGAAGACAAGATCAGGGCATTTGCCATTCCAGGCTGTGATGCATCTCACCAGAATACTTTCCATGGTGTTTTTATAAATGTTCAAGAGAATAGAAACATAGAAACATATAAAATAGGTGCAGGAGTAGGCCATTCAGCCTATTGAGCCTGCACCCCTGATCCCCTTAGCCACAAAGGCCACATCTAACTCCCTCTTAAATATAGCCAATGAATTGGCCTCAACTACCTTCTGTGGCAAGAATTTCAGAGATTCACCACTCTCTGTGTGAAAAATGTTTTTCTCATCTCGGTCCTAAAACACTTCCCCTTTATCCTTAAACTGTGACCCCTTGTTCTGGACTTCCCTAACACCGGAAACAATCTTCCTGCATCTAGCCTGTTCAACCCCTTAAGAATGTTGTGAGTTTCTATAAGATCCCCTCTAAATCTTCTAAATTCTAACGAGTACAAGCAGAGTCTATCCAGTCTTTCTTCATACGAAAGTCCTGACATCCCAGGAATCAGTCTGGTGAACCTTCTCTCTATGGCAAGAATGTCTTTCCTCAGATTATGAGACCAAATCTGTATGTAATACTCCAGGTGTGGTCTCACCAAGACTGCAGTAGAACCTCCCTGCTCCTATACTCAAATCCTTTTGCTATGAATGCCAACATACCATTCGCTTTCTTCACTGCCTGCTGCACCTGCATGCCTACTTTCAATGACTGGTGTACCATGACACCCAGGTCTTGTTGCATGTTCCCTTTTCCTAATCAGCCACCATTCAGATAATAGTCTACATTCCTGTTTTTCCTACCAAAGTGGGTAACCACACATTTATCCACATTATATTGCATCTACCATGCATTTGCCAACTCACCCAACCAACCCAAGTCACATTGCAGCCTCCTAACATCCCCCTCACAGCTAACACTGCCCCCCAGCTTTGTGTGATCCGCAAACTTGGAGATGTTGCATTCAATTCCCTCGTCCAAATCATTAATATATATTGTAAATAGCTGGGATCCCAGCACCGAGCCTTGTGGTACCCCACTAGTCACTGCCTGCCATTCTGAAAAGGACCCGTTTACTCCTCCTCTTTGCTTCCTGTCTGCCAGCAAGTTCTCTATCCACATCAATACTGAACCCCCAATACCATGTGCTTTAAGATTGCATACTAATCTTTTATGTGGGACCTTGTCAAAAGCCTTCTGAAAGTCCGGTTATACCACATCCACTAGTTCTCCCTTATCCAATCTGCTAGTTACATCCTCAAAAAATTCTATAATATTCGTCGGACATGATTTACCTTTCATAAATCCATGCTGACTTTGTCCAATGATTTCATAATTTTCCAAATTTTCTGCTATCCCATCTTTAATAACTGAATCTAGCTATTTCCCCACTACCGATGTTAGACTAATTGGTCTGTAATTCCCCGTTTTCCCTCTCCCTCCCTTTTTAAAAAGTGGGGTGACATTAGCTACCCTCCAATCCTCAGGAACTAATCCACAATATAAAGAGTTTTGAAAAATTATCACTAATGCATCCACTATTTCTGTGGCTACTTCCTTAAGTACTCTGGGATGCAGCCTATCTGGCCCTGGGGATTTATCGTCCTTTAATCCATTCAATTTACCTAACACCACTTCCCAGCTAACCTGGATTTCACTCAGTTCCTCCATCTCATTTGACCCCCGGTCACCTGCGATTTCCGGCAGATTATTTATGTCTTCCTTAGTGAAGATAGAATCAAAGTAGTTATTCAATTGGTCGGCCATGTCCTTGTTCCCCATGATCAATTCACCCGTTTCCGACTGCAAGGGACCTACATTTGTTTTAACTAATATTTTCCTCTTCAAATATCTATAAAAACTTTTGCAGTCAGTTTTTATGTTCCCTGCCGGTTTTCGTTCATTATCTATTTCCCCTTTCCTAATTAAGCCCTTTGTCCTCCTCTGCTGGAATTTGAATTTCCCCCAGTCCTCTGGTAGGCTGCTTTTTCTGGCTAATTTGTATGCTTCATCTTTTGTTTTGATACTATGCATGATTTCCCTTGTTATCCACAGATGCACTAACTTCCCTGATTTATTATTTAGCCAAACTGGGATGAACAATTGTTGTAGTTTATCCATGCAGTCTTTAAATGCCTTCCATTGCCTATCCACCGTCAACCCTTAAAAATCACTTGCCAGTCTATCTTGGCCAATTCACGTCTCATACCCTCAAAGTTACGTTTCCTTAAGTTCAGAACCCTTGTTTCTGAATTAATTATGTCACTCTCCATCCTAATGAAGAACTCAACCATATTATGGTCACTCTTGCCCAAGGTGCCACGCACAACAAGGCTGCTAACTAACCCTTCCTCATTACTCAATACCCAGTCTAGAATAGCCTGCTCTCTCGTTGGTTCCCCTACATGTTGGTTTAGAAAACTATCCCGCATACTTTCCAAGAAATCCTCTTCCTCAGCACTGTTGCCAATTTGATTCACGCAATCTATATTTAGATTGAAGTCACCCATTATAACTGTTTTACCTTTGTTGTACGCATTTCTAATTTCCTGTTTGATGCCATCCCCAACTACACTACTACTGCTAGGTGGCCTGTACACAACTCCCACTAACATTTTCTGCCCCTTAGTGTTTCCAAGCTCTACCCATATCGATTCCACATCCTCCAAGCTAATGTCCTTCCTTTCTACTGCGTTAATCTCCTCTCTAACCAGCAATGCTACCCCACCTCCTTTTCCTTTCTGTCTATCCCTCCTGAACATTGAATATCCCTTGATGTTCATCCCCCAGCCTTGGTCACCCTGGAGCCATGTCTCCGTGATCCCAACTATATCATATTCATTAATAACTATCGGCACATTCAACTCATCCACCTTATTATGAATGCTCCTTGCATTGAGACATAAAGCCTTCAGGCTTGTTTTTTACGACACTCTTACCCCTTGTACAATTATGTTGTATAGTGGCCCTTTTTGATTTTTGCCCTGGATTTGTCTGCCTGCCATTTTTACTTTTCAGCTTGCTACCTATTGCTTCCTATTGCTTTTCCCCTCATTTTACACCCCTCTTTCTCTCTGCTCACACATTTAAGAAATCCACCACCTCTTATTCATGAATCTTCATGGACTTGCCGAATCTTCTGAATTACTGAGGAAAGTAAATATGCTGACATGCTTTTTTGATCACCAGTATAGGCATCTGATAATATGGATTTTTCGGAACTTAAAGCTTTCAACCCTGTCTCCAGCAGTGTCATTGATGAGAATTTGAATAGCATTTAGACGTGACTAAATATCAAAAACATTTAAAAACTGTAACAAAAGGTTTATCATTTTTTAGGATACAAATATTTACTTCCTGTCCAATACATCAGAGCCCTTTGGGGAGTTGGAGGAGACCTCAGCCCAAAACCACACCTGAATTAGTCTTTGGTGAGATCCTGCAACACCTCACCTCTGGTCAACAGGGGTGTTCAGTCTTTTCATCTGACTATGAATATCTGGTCCATGTAAAAATAAGTTCCCTGATCTAGATTCTTCTATGAAGAGAAACCTCTTCCCATTACCTACCCTATTTGCTTCAATATGATCACTCCTTATTCTTCTAAATTGCCATTTAGGCCCAAGGTACTCAACCTTTCCTCATAAAATCCCTATCTTCATCCTAGGAATTAACCTCAGGAATCTTTGCTGATCCATAAACAATGAGATAAAACTGCATGCAGTGCTCCAGGTGTAGTTGTTTTATTATTTACTCATATCATCCATTTACTCTCCTTTTATGATCTGTTTAGTTATCCTTTGCTGGTTTCTATTTTTTTTTCTTCTGACCTGCAATTAATCTTAGCAAAATCACTTGGTTTTTCCTTAAATTTGATGCCATCCTTAACTCTGTTATTAGTCATGGATGGTTCAACCTTCCTATTGAGTCTTCATTTCTCTATGGAATGCATAATAGTCAAACATTATGAAGTATTTCCTTAAATGGCACTGCTAATCTTCCTTCACTGACATAATTGTTCCATGACAATGAGTGCTTGAAAAATGAACAATGTACATGAGGAATATGTTCCACTTGCAGTTCTTATGCTTTGTCTCAGTGATACGTTTACACATACTGCTCAGACTGAATTAACTGTAATATCTATATGCCTCAGGGAATGACTGGGGTGTAAATTATTCCTGGTTATTTTACTTCGGAGTCACTAGGTGCATTGGTGCAGTTGGCCGGTTGGAGCAGCAGAGCTCCTCCAAGCGGTAAGTTTAAAACACAAGGTAAGTTTCAAACTTTCCTTGCACTCACTTTCTGTTTTAGCGGTAGGGTGTAAACCGTTAAAATGTTACAGAAAGTGAAGAAGGTGTCGCCGAGGCGATCCGCAGGGAAAAGTTTTGAGGACCCTGATAGTGTTGTTAGGCCCGCTTAGGTCACCAAGTCCGTCGCCAGCAATGGAGCTAGCGACTCTGGACCCGCTGCCTGTGAGCAGCGTAGCCACACTGGTAGGGCGTAAAGCTACTTCAAAATCAAATAGGCCCGTTGACCCAGAGTCGGGCCTGGAGGTTTGCTCACGGCTCTCCCAGGTCGAGGTCTTATTACAAAAGATGCTCGACAGGGACAAACTCCGTGAGGAGTAGTGGTGCTCATGCCAGACTAGTGGAGAGTCTGTGCTAGCAGCGCCTATAACAGGGCTGCAAGCATACCCATCTTTTGAGGAGGAGGGTATACCGGTGCAGCAGTTTACTGATGCCAAATCAGTGGCTGGGGAGAGCCACAAGGGAGTGGAACTTGAAGTCATTCCGAATATAGCGGAGAAATGTTCAGTCCCGAGAGAGGCAGGGGAGCCGTTAGGGGAAGAATTGGCAGCAGCCATCCAATATATGCTCTCTCATCAGCTGCAAGAATTGGCCATGGACGAGGTGGCTAAAAAGTATGAAGCCCCAATTAATTGCGGTTTAATAAAAGTACCAATGGTAAACCATTTTATATGGATACAGATGGAGGTGTCAGCAAGATCCCAAGAACTAAAATTTCAAAAAGTATTGAAATTACTTTCAGCAGGGCTTACGGCATTTGCTATTACAGTAGACAAGGGGCATATGTCGGAAGCTCACCAAGATGCACTGGAACTTCTGTGTAGTGCCTATTTTGGAAATAACAATATAAGAAGAAGTGCTATTCGGCCAATTATAAATCCTAACCTGGCATCATTGTGTAAGCCGCCCTGCATACAACCGCCTAATCTTTTGTTTGGCGTGGATCTCGCCAAGCGAGTTAAAGAACTCCATGAGGACGCAAGAACTATGGGCCTCATCAAGCCGTGTGACAAACTAGGGAAAAGGGTTTTTCCTTACCAGCGGGATACCATTACGGACACCGGGAAGGAACCAGCCACTCAGCTTCGCAAACTCGGAGCTGGCAGCCTGCCACAGGCATCAGGGGAAGGATGACTTTCCCTACAAAGGGCCGGGAGCAACAAGGGCAGCCAGGAAGTATGCAGGTGAGAAATTTTCCTCCTAAAGAATATAAATTAAGTGAAATAGATGTTCAAATTGGGGGTAGATTACACTTGTTTCTCAAACAATGGCAGGAGATAACACCAGATTCATTTATACTGAGCAGTATAGAGGGGGTTAAAATTGAATTTTACCCTACTGTGAGTCCACCTAATCAGCATGTTCCAAGTCGGAAACTTATATTTTCAGAAGAAGAGACTGTGCACATACAAGCAGAACTTAACACATTACACAAAAAATTGATTATTGAGAAGTGAGTTCGTCAAAACCGTCAGTTTGAGTCAAGTATTTTTCCTATGTCTAAATAGACTGGGGGATGTAGAATCATTTTGGACCTGACGAGCTTGAACTCCTTTGTTTGCTATAGGCATTTCAAAATGGAAACTTTTTTTATGGCAAAGCACCTGGTTTCCAAAGGATGTTGTATGGCCAGCATTGATTTAAAGGATGCATATTACTCAGTGTCTATTCATTGTGACGATAGGAGGTATTTGAAATTTACCTGGATGAGTCAGTTGTGCCAATTCAAAGCATTGCCTAATGGGTTAACTTCAGCTCCTTGATTATTTACCAAATTGTTGAAACCTGTTCTAGGATTACTTCGAGCTCAGGGGCATGTTGTAATGGCCTATTGAGACAATATCTTAATTGTCAGGAAGACTCGGACTGCAGCTGAATCTTCTGTTTCAATTGTTAAACTCACTTTTGAACATTTAGGGTTCGTCATTCATCCAGATAAATCCAAATTATCACCAGTTCAAATCATTGATTATTTGGGCTTTACCATTAATTCGGATCACATGTTAGTGACTCTGCCCAGGGACAAATGGCAGCAGTTAATTGAGAATTGTGTTAATCTCCTTAGTGAGCAACGACATTCAATTTGACAAGTAGCCAGTTTTCTTGGTAAATTGGTGGCTGCTTTGCCAGCTGTGCAGTTTGGACGTCTGCATTATCAACAATTACAATGAGCAAAAGAACAGGCACTGAGAACACATGCGGGTCATTTTGATAGGCCTATGCAATTGTCAGCAGAGGCAATTTCAGAAATTGAATGGTGGATCATAAATGTCTCAAAATGCTGGGGGGGCTGGGGTGGGGGTGTGGTTTCTGGTTTTTGGTTTTTGTCATGGACTAGGCTATATCTACAACACTAAAATGTATTGCTTCTTGGGAAGAGCAGTAGTCATGGTAGGTTTTTTTCCAACATTTGCCTAAGACTTACTTAGAGAAATCCCATTTAAATTAGGTAATTCCTCAATACTTCTTCAGGATTCCCTCATCACCAAAAAGCAAACACATGAGCTTCATGTGACCCTTTGCCCCATCCATTAATCTTCCAATCTGATTTGAACCTGACTCCAGTCAGTGATCATAAATCCAACAGCAACCTTTGATGACTTTAATCAATTATTGTAGCTTCCAAATATCAATTTTCCACTCCAAAGATCATCTATCCCAAGTCCTCCACTCATACTGAAACCTCACCCTCCCATGATTTGTTGAATTAACACAATTAATTTTACATTCTACAAATTGTTGTATGCCACACAGGCCACACATCCATAATACCCATGTCCAACAAGAGTAAGAAGACTACCAACCTATAGCACAGCCAAACGTGGTAATGAAGTGGTTTGAGAGGTTGGCTATGACACATTTCAACTCATGCCATTTTGGCCTCACTCTCATTTCACTATTATCATCGAGAAGATGGTACAGGAGCCTGAAAACTATGACCGCTTTGTTCAAGAACAGCCTCTTCCCAGCAACCATCTCTACTAATCACAATCCTAACTTTAGTGCAGCATTATAGCATACCCATAGAGTTGCTGGCATAGAGTGACAGAGACATGGGTTTGATCCTGACAATGGTTGCTGTCTGTACGGAGTTTGTACTTTTTCCCTGTGACCATATGGGTTTCTCCGGCTGCTCCTGTTTCGTTTCACACTCCAAAGATGTACAGGTTTGTAGGTTAATTGGCTTTGGTTAAATTGTCCCTAGTGTGTGGGATAGTGCTGGTGTATGGTGTGATCGCTGGTTAGCATGGACTCAGTGGGCCGAAGGGCCCGCTTCCACATTCTATCTCTAAAGTAAATCTCAACAACTAAGGTCTACTTTGGAACTTATTTTGGTTGCACTACATACTTTGGTTTTGCACAGTTGTGGTCCGGTTACCAGGTATTACTGATTAAACAATTATTTAATTCTGGATTATAGTATATTAATTTGTGTCATTGCATTAATAGACCTATAAAGCTGCTGCAAGTAAAATTGTTGCTCTTCTGTTGCAGGTACCTATTGCAAACACTTGACTCGTGACTGGCTTGAAGCATGGGAAGGAGAGACCTTGAGAGTATCAGGTATGCTCATTAGCCTTAAATACTTTGAAACTTTAACAGTTCTACATTTTCTTGTGGCAAACAATATGTTCATTGACGCATCATGATCTGACCTTCAACTCTGCTTCAAAAGTGCCAAGATGATTTATAAATGCATCTTTTTGGGATCCTTTTCCTATAAATGGAAGCATCTTCACACTTAAAAATTTAAGGTGATTAAGGAGGTTTCTGAAAGTAAGAGAAGGAAATTGATATATGTACAGATTTTGTGAAGAAAACAGTATCACAAATTGCCAACAAATATGGCCATTAGGATCAGGCTGATAGGAAGTATAACTTAGAGATCTGTGAGGAGAGAGATCGGGATAGTATTTGTTTTGGACTATGCAGGCGAAGGTATGAACCTCTGGTTTAAAGTCACCTGGTCAGTTCAAAGCAACAAAAAAAAAACATTCTAATAGCTGAGTAGATGGACTTTTGTTAACATTAGTGTGAACTTGCCTGCAACTGGGAAACAAATTCTACAGGCATGCAGCTGTAGAATGTTGATATGGTTGACTGCTCTCACAGCTAAGGTCATTGATATTCCAGTGGATCAGTCAAGAGTTAAGAGGCTTTACACATGTACATGACAACACATATTTCTTCCTCTATAAATCATTATTTAGTTAGATGTTATTCAAACTTTCTTGCATGAGGCACTTGATTATATTAATGTGTGATAATTAATTTAAAATGAACCTGTCAATCCTATTGAAAATAAAATTTCATATGTGATCATGTTTTCTTGTGCCTGAATTGCTTATTGCAGTGAAATAATTTATTAATGCTTAAACAGCATTTTTATCCATATGCACAGCATCACAATCCAAGTTACAAGCTGGTAACAAAGCCTGATTGTAACAAAGTTGCCTTATGTCTTTTCCTAGTATAACGATAAAATGAACTAGTTGCTTCATCAATTGTTAAGGATTTTAAGACCATGGATTGGAAGGTGAGCAATATCATCTGGAAGTAATTTATTTATATATTTTGTGACTTAGAATAGGGCCTGATGAGATTCCATCTATCTTATCCTTTGAGTATCTAGACAGAACAACTTCCAGGGTATTCTGTGAAGTCTCATCAACTCACCCTCTTGGCAGATTTTCCAATAGCACTTGCAGTCATAGAGTCATAGAGAATCATAGAATGATACAGTGTGGAAACAGGCCCTTTGGCTCAACTTGCTCACATCAGCCATCATGTCCCAGCTACACTAGTCCAACCTGCCTGTGCTTGGTCCATATCCCTCCAAACTTGTCCTATCCATGTACCTGTCTAACTGTTTCTTAAATCTGGGTTCAAACAAATACAAGATGGAGTACAAGAAGGAGATAGAATGTCGAGATACATGGTGACAAGACAACAACCTCTCTCTAAACATCAGCAAGATGATGGTGTTAGTCATTAACTTCAGGAAGTGGCATGGAGTACACATCCCAGTGTGCATCGATTATGGTAAAGTGGAGATAGTCATGAGCCTCAAGTTCTTTGCAATAAATATCACCACCAATCTGTCCTGGTCTAAAAGTGTCGATGCCATGGCTAGGAAAGCACATATGTGCCTCTACTACAAGTTCAAGTTCAGGTTCAATTTGAATTTATTGGCATATCCACAAGTATGGTAAGGTGCAGGCACAATTAAAAATCTTGCTTTAAACACCAAGGAAATTTGGCATGTCTCCAATGACTCCAAATCTCCAAATGCACCACAGAAAGCATCCAATTGGGATTCATCATAACATGAGGTGGCCAACTACGCTGCCCAAGACATTTGAGAGAGTTGTGGACACGGCAGGCCATAGAGTCATAGAGTCAGAGAGTCATAGCGTGCTACATTGTGAATGCAAGCCCTTCGGCCCAACTTGCCCACACCAGCCAACATGCCCCAGCCACTAGTTCCACCTGCCAGAATTTGGTCCATATCCATGTACCTGTCGAACTGCTTCTTCAATGTTTGGATTGTCCCTGCCTCAACTACCTCCTCTTACAGCTTTTTCCGTACATCCACCACCCTTTGTTTGGAAAAGTTACCCTTCAGATACCTATTAAATCTTTTCCCCTTCACCTTAAACCTATGTCCCCTGATCCTCGATTCACCTACTCTGGGCAAGAGACTCCATGCATCACATAAGGTGTATCACATAAACAGGAAAGCAGCCAATATTATCAAGGACCCGGTCATTATATCTTCTCTCCTATCCTGTAGGGCAGAAAATGCAAAGGCTTGAAAGCACACACCACCAGATTCAGGATCAGTCTCTTCCCCACTCTTATCAGACTATTGAATTTCTCATGTGCTAAGAATGTATTCCTGATCATTTGGCCCATTGACTATTTTCTCTTCACATTTTTTTTTCTCCCTTTGTGTACTATGTTATGTTATGCTGCAACAAGTAAGATTTTCATTGTCCTATCTGGGACATATATGACAATAAAACACTCTTGACTCTTGAATATATTCCTTTTTCCATTTGCACTACTTGTTTGTATTTATATACAATTGTTAAATTGTACTTATATATTGTATTATTTACCTGAATAAATGCAAGATACAAGATACAAGATACATTTATTTGTCATATGTACCAATTGGTAAAGTCAAATGTGAGGTCGCCATACAGCCACATGAATAATAAAGAGCACAGAACATGATAGTCTTTATTACAGACATCCCCACACAGCGGGATCAAAGTTTCCTACTGTGAGGGAAGGTTACAAAATTCAGTCATCGTCCTCTGTTGTCCTCCCGTGCTCGAGGGGCTCCCGAACCCCCCGCTGTCGCTGCTATGGGTGGCCTTTTGTTGAGGCCCGCTCGCCGGGTTGATGGAAGCCCGACATCAGAACTGGAGGACATACTCAGTGGCTTGGACATCTGAATTGGCCACCTCCTACCAGATTCCGCGGCTCCCAAAGTCCACAGGCTGCGCTGGGTGGAGATTCAACGCTGGCGGCCCTCAGCAAACCGCCCCAGGTCTCCGCGATGTTGAAGTCAGTGCCGCCCGCACTGGAAGCTCTACGAACCACAGCTCCAATGTTGAAGCAGCAGGCCCAACACTCCGGAGCTTCAACAGCGATCCAGGTAAGCAATCGCCCGCTCCGCGATGTATCCAACGCTGCGCCGCCGCTGCTGAAGCTCTGGTCCGGTCCCCGGCAGGAAAGGCCACTCCAATCCAGGTGGTAGGCCGCAAGGAGGGGGGCGAGGACGCGACTCGGAGAATAGTTGCGTCCTCGCCAGGATGTGACTGGGAAACGGTTTCCCCTTACCCTACCCCCTCCCCCACATAGAAAAGCTAAATAAATCCCCAAAACAAACTTTTAAAACTGATTAAAAATTAAAAAAAGACAGAAAAACATTCAGACTGTAGGCAGAGGCTGCCATCAATGCGGCGCCCCTAGTGGCCAATAAACAAAGGTTAATCTGTATCTCAGTACATGTGACAATACTAAACCAATAAAGAAATAATTCCTAATTTCACCTTAAGGCTTTTAGATGACAATAATGTTCTCATGAATATTAAGAATTGTAGTTGAAGTTTCAAGTTGACAAATTTATATGCCCCCACTTTATATTTAATGATCTAAAATATTTCTACATGATTTAATTTGACCATTGTGGAGGACTTGGACCTGGATTAACATATTACAAAATATCATGATACTGTCAAATCTCATATTAAAGATATGTGATGCTTCTTTATCTCCCATCCAATGGGTAATGTATCCACTAAATCGATGTACTAATGATGTTCGACACTTCTACCCATTGTGTTGTCCACCACCCTACCATGCCTCAATTACTATGCCCTCTGTTCCAACCTCTGTTCACCTCTGACCTCAGTTCCAATCACTTCCAGATCCCAATGCTGATTTTCACCTTGAGCCTCCCTTTCTGCAACATCCTTCCCACAGTCTGAACATGTGTGACAGTTCCTTGAAAATGCAAGGTCTGTTTCGTAGTTCATCACTATGCTAACACAACCTTTGGTATTGCTGAAATCTGCAGCAGTAAGCCTTTGAACGTGTTCATCAAGCCACTATATTACAACAGTTTAAAGACAGCGAGATCAACAATCTTTAATTTCTGAGGATCAGGTAGGCAATTATTTAATATGTTTGTATGATTGTTGCTGCAACCAACTATATTTGAAGTAACTTTGGATATTGTACTCCTGCAGACATATATTTGAAACATTAATCCCATAGTACATTCATAACCCCCTGGAATTGAATTTTACTAGTTTAAATCTTGTACTTCTTGCACAACCTCATTTAAATTAATATTCTGCAATACACATCTTACATTCCACTTGCAATTAAATGCTTCTTTTCATTAGCCTCCTCTGATGCTTCCCTTCCAGAATGAAAATCCCACTCTAATGTTTCATAGACAAAACTAGCAACACAATTGATCATTTTCACCCATAAGGCTAATCCAGGATCCAAAGGTGCAGTCTCACACATCACAGGAGTAGCTTGGTTGTATGTTGTTCCTGCTAAATTACTTACTTTTAAAAATGATTCCCACGTGGTGATGCTCATATTGCAGGTTGTGAATCATATCACAGCATGTTAATGCCACAAGACTTCAGTTTAAGATCTTAGCATCAGAGATTTTGAACCAAACCTTATTTCATCACAATTATGTTGGCCCAGCTGGACACCAAAATTTGCATTCCAAAGAATTCACAGTATATTCAACAATACTAATAACAAATCTCCAACAGGGCTTTAAAAATCCATACTAAGCAACAATGAGAATTAACCTGATGCATGCAACATAAATAGATGTTGGACAAAATCAATTTAGTGGCTTTTCCCTTCATTCCTTATTTTTTAATGACTCCTATATATTTACCTTAACTGAGTTCTCAAAATGATCACCAACTAGAGCACTTTACACTTTGATCTTCTTTAATGTTATAAGGTTCAATTTTCAATTTGATGTATATTATTATTGCTTGGATGCTGAAGGCCAATAGATGCTTTATTCTGCCGAGATTCCTCCGCCTTTTCCAGCTATTCCTTTGGAAACCAGTCATGGGGTATATATTTCCTTAATTTAACTACTTAATCATGCATCATCTATTGTTAGCATACTTACATATTTTCTTTCACTCACTCGTTGTTTTCTGGCACACATTTTTTTATTTTTTTATTTTTTAATATTTTTATTATAGAAACAAAATAATAACAAAGTACATTATTTTACAATGATGAAAATACATGATATTAATGATATATTCGTACTGTTAATATTATTTGTATTATTATTGATTATACATTTTAAGATTATATATTTTATATAATTGAGAATACATGGTACTAGTAATACATTCATAATATTAGTAATATACTCATACTGTTGATAACATTTGTATTGTCTCTGATTTTGAAATGTAGGACCAAATTTTATGTAATTAAAAATACGTAATACTAGTAAAACTTTTATGATATTCATTATATTTTCATACTGTTAATAATATTTGTATTATCATTGATTTTAAATTTAAAATTATATATTTTATATAATTGAAAATACATGATACTAATAATACTTTCATAAAGTTAGTGATATTTATATTCGTACTGATATTAAAAATTTAAGATTATGTGTTTCTATACTTTTTTCTAATTTTTTATAAAAGTATGAAAATGTGAAAAGTTTGATGGAGAATGGAATATTAATCATTAATCCGTCCTTGGAGATATATTCATGATTTATTATATATATTTCTTCATCTATTCAAATATTCAGGTCTCAGTCAAGTCCTCGTGCCGAACCATTATGACCCTGTAAATATTTAATATATGGAGACCAAATCCCTCTGAAGAGATCTAACCTGTCCATTAGGACAAGCCTCAATCTCTCCAGATGAAGTGTCTCCGACATTTCTATGTTCCACATTTTGATTGTTGGGGATGTAGGGCCTTTCCAAAATTTTAATATTAATTTTTTCCCAATTATTAAACCATAGTCGATAAAGGTTCTTTGGTTGATTGTTATTAGTTGGTCAGTTTCAAGTATTCCAAGTATTATTAACTTTGGATCAGGAGTCAAAGTTATATTGACAACATTCGAAATTATCTTAAATATTTCATTCCAGTATTTTACAATTTTTATACAGTTAGTGAATGAGTGTGACAAATTTGCTTCTGAGATTTGACATTTATCACATATAGAGGATATTTTTGGGAAAATATTATGTAATTTAGATTTGGAATAATGTAATCTATGTAGTATTTTAAACTGTATAAGGGAATGTTTAGCATTTAACGAACAATGATGTATATGTTGTAAACTTTCATCCCATATTTCTGGTCTTATAATTTGGCCTAATTCATTTTCCCAAGACTGTCTATGTATTTCTGTTGATGGGACATCACTTTCCAATAAAATATTGTATATATATGATATCATTTTTTCCGTATTTGGATGTTTATTCAAGCATTCATCTAAAATTTCTGTCTTTCTATTTCTAAGTTCTTGTGTATTTGCAGAAACATAATTTCTGATTTGTAAATATCTAAAATATTCTTTATTGTGTAGTCCATAAGTTTGTTGTAACTCTTGAAATGAGAGAAAAGAGTTTTCCTTATAAAGATCACCCATCTTAGAAATTCCTTTATTTTTCCATTGTAAAAAAGCCTTATCCATCATTGAAGGTTTGAACGTAAGATTATTGGCGATGGTAAGACCTAATGGTATAAATTTTAGTTTTTAATGTTTTCTTTATTTGTTTCCAGATGCGGATTCCGTTTTCTATTATCGGATTTTCACTATAAATTTTCTTAGCTACGTTAGTGTTAGCAAATATTATAGAGCTAATTTCAAATGGAGAACAATCTTCTTTTTCCATATTTAACCAATTTGGTTTATTATCTATTTCTTCTAGCCAAAAATTCATATTTTTAATATTGACTGCCCAGTAATAAAACATAAGATTTGGTAATGTTAATCCTCCATTTATTTTAGGTTTACATAAATGTTTTTTATTTATTCTATGGCTCTTGTAATCCCAGATAAAGTTAGTAATTAGAGAATCTACTTTTTTGAAAAAAAATTTAGGGAGATATATCGGAATTAATTGAAATAGATATAATAATTGTGGGAGAAAAATCATTTTTATTGCATTAATTTTACCTAACATTGAAATAGGTAAGCTTTTCCAGTATAAAATATTCTTATTTAATTTATTCAATAATGGAGGGAAATTAAATTTAAATAAAGAGTCAAATCTTTTTGTAACGAAAATCCCAAGATATTTAATATTTTCGTTTGTTATCTTAAAAGGGAATTGTTGTAATATATGTAAATTATTTACCGTTATTGGCATGAGTTCACTTTTATTCCAATTGATACTGTATCCTGAGAGAGATCCGAATTCCGTTATTAGTTTTAACAAATTTCGGATACTTGTTTCTGGTTCAGTGATGTAAAGTAATACATCATCCGCATATAAGGAGATTTTATTTTTAGTATCTCTAGTATCATATCCATGTATTTCCGGGTGTAATCTCACCCTCTGGGCGAGAGGTTCTATTGCGAGCACAAACAATAAAGGTGATAAAGGACAACCTTGTCTACAACCTCGAGATAAACTGAATTTAGTTGATAACATTCGGTTTGTTGTTATTCTAGCTATTGGATTTGTATATAACAATTTAATCCAAGTAGTAAACTTCTCTCCCAATTTGAAAGCTTCCATAACCGAAAATAGGTAAGGCCATTCCACTTGATCAAAAGCTTTTTCTGCGTCAAGCGAAATGACTACTAAATCTTTTTTATCACTTCTTTTCGAATATATAATATTAAATAACCAAAAAATATGAGGAATATCTTTTTGGTATAAATCCTGTTTGATCGGGATGGATTAATTCGTTAACGACTGAACTTAGTCTTTGTGCTAGTATTTTTGTTAATATCTTTTGATCAGTATTTAATAGAGCTATTGCTCTATATGATCCTGGTTCATCCAAGTCTTTATTTATTTTGGGTATAAGTGTTATAATAGATTCATTCAACGTGTCTGGTAATTTCTGTTGTGTGTATATCTGTTCATATAATGATTTCAGACGCGGAACCATATGATCATGAAATATTTTATAAAATTCCGAACCTATACCATCTGGTCCCGGTGTTTTACCATTTTTTTAATGATCTAATAGATTCTTGGATTTCTTTTATTGAGATATCAGCATTTAGTAATTCTCTATTTTGTAAATCCAATCCTTTCAGGTTACATTTTTTTAAAAATGCATCTATTTCTGTTTTATTTACTGTTGCTTTAGCAGTGTATAAGTTTTTATAATATTGCATAAATCTTTCATTAATATCTTTGGGTTGTATTAATAAATCACCGTTATGTGATTTAATCCTATGGATAATTTTTTCAGCTTCAATTTTCCTTAATTGTCGAGCCAATAATTTTTGGGGTTTATCTCCAAATTCAAACTGTAATTGTTTAGTATGTTGATAACATTTTACAACTTGATCTGTATATATTTTATTTAATTTATATTTCAATGCTGCAATTTTATTGTGTAATATTATATCTGGTTTTGTTGCATTCTGTATATCTAATTGCTTAATCTCCCTTTTCAAATCTTGTTGTTCCTTCCGAATCTTTTTATTATGGAATGCTTGTGAAGAGATCATGATTCCCCGGAGATATGCTTTAAATGTTTCCCATAATAAGGAGCAAGATATTTCTGGTTGATCATTTATTTCAAAATTAATTTGAGTTGTGATATATTCCTGAGTAGTTTTATTTTTTTAAATTTGTGGGTTAAATTTCCACTGTCCTGAATTTTCTGTTTTGCCATTTATTTTAATTTTAAATGTTAATGGCGCATGATCTGAAATTATAATATTATGATATTTGGATTCATAAGTAAGTGAGATAAGCTTTGCATCCACCAAAAAATAATCTGTTCTTGAATAAGTGTTTATGTACTGGTGAGTAAAAAGAGTATTCTCGTCCCGTAGGGTTTTCAGTTCTCCAAACATCTTTAATGTTAGTCGTTTGCATATATGCGTTTAATAAGTCACTGGAATGTGATTTAGTTTTTCTTTGCTTTGTGGATCTATCTAAGTAGGGGTCTAGTGTGCAATTAAAATCTCCTCCAATTATCAAATTATATTGTGTTAATTCCGGAATATTGTTAAGTACTTTCTTAAAAAACAATGGGCTATCAAAATTTGGTCCATATATATTAACAAAAATCATTTTTTCTGTGTTTAATTCTCCTATCACAATAATGTATCTGCCATCTTTATCAGTTATAGTTGATGTATGCTTAAATAAAGTGCCTTTACGAAATAATATTGCTACACCTCTTGATTTATGCGTAAAAGAAGAGTGATATATTGTATCTATCCATTTAGCTTTCAACCTATATTCAGCGTCTTTTTTTAAGTGAGTTTCTTGAATATAGATTACATCTATATCTGTAGACTACATCGGTTTATACTCTCTGGAATTTAGGAGATTAAGAGGGGATCTTATAGAAACTTACAAAATTCTTAAGGGGTTGGACAGGCTAGATGCAGGAAGATTGTTCCCGATGTTGGGGAAGTCCAGGACAAGGGGTCACAGCTTAAGGATAAGGGGGAAATCCTTTAAGACCGAGATTAGAAAGACTTTCTTCACACAGAGAGTGGTGAGTCTCTGGAACTCTCTGCCACAGAGGGTAGTTGAGGCCAGTTCATTGGCTATATTTAAGAGTGAGTTGGATGTGGCCCTTGTGGCTAAGGGGATCAGAGGGTATGGAGAGAAGGCAGGTACGGGATACTGAGTTGGATGATCAGCCATGATCATATTGAATGGCGGTGCAGGCTCGAAGGGCTGAATGGCCTACTCCTGCACCTAATTTCTATGTTTCTATGTTTATGTTTCTATCAGCTTTAATTGCCTTTAAATGTGCCAATACTTTTCACTCGTTGTTTTCTGGCACACATTCTTCTTTGAACTAAGATTTAGAGGCCAAGTGGCATTCATAGAATCATAGTTATACATCATAGAAACATGTCCTGTAGCCTAACTAATCCATGCCTAATAGGTTCCCCCATCTAAGATAGTTCCATTTACCTACATTTGCCTCATATTCCTCTAAACCTTTCCTATCCATGCTGCTGTCCAAATGCATTTTAAATGTTGTTGTTGTACCTGCCTCAACTACATCCTCAGGCAGCTCATTCCATATGCCCACCACACAATGTGGAAAAAGTAGCCCTTCAGGTTTTAATATAGCCCCTCATTTTAAATCAATGCCATCTATTCCTTGGTACCCCTACTCTGGGGAAGAAAGACCTATTTATTCCCTTGATGACTTTTTATACTTCTATAAAGTCACTATAAAGTCACTCAGCCTTTTGAACTCCAAGGAATAAAGTTATTGCCCACACAACGTCACCCTATAACTCAAGCCCTTGAGTTCTGGCAACATCCATATAAATCTACTTTGTTTGGCCTCACCAACACATTGTACAACTGTAAATGTAATGTTCCAAATTCTACACTCAACTCCCTAACTGATGAAGGTCGTTGTGCCAAAGGCCATTTTTAATTTTTTTTTTTAACTCAACATTTATTGACATAACAAAAATACATATACAGACAAAACAAAGAGATACACAAAAGACAATCACAAAATGACAAAATACAAATCACCTAACCTCTAATAGCATTGCATCAAATCCTCTTAATATTCTATCATAGAAGCATCTTATTCACAGGCACCAGAGCAAGCTCATCCATTCATATCCTTAATCAAGCTTGGCATTTGTAATAGTACCGGTTTCCATGTAATATTAAAGGCATCAGTCCTCAACTGGAGTTTAGCAGTTATACTTTCCATCAAGTATACATTTTTCAATCTTTCCCTCCACTGTTGAACATTTGGTGGCATTTCCTTTCTCCATAGCACTGTTATCATCTTTTTAGCAATCAACAGCATCATCTCAAGCAAATATTTCTGATTTTGAATATCTGTCACTGCTGGAGTATTTCCTAATATAAAAACAAGCCGGTTCCAGAGGTAGATGCAGTCCCAGAATTAATTTAATCTCTACCTGGATGTCTCTCCAGTATTGGTACAATTTGGGACAATCCCAAAAAGTATGTGTGTGATATCTTCCCACAAATTATCCTCCAGCATAAATTTGAGGTGTTGCTGTATCTCGCCACCACTAGAGGGGTTCTAAATACTCTCATTTGAATTTTCCAATCGAACTCCCTCCAAGAGGGGCTGCTTGTCAGCTTATGGCCCAAGAGACACATCCTTTCCCATATTTCATCTGCAATAATAATGTTCATTTCCAATTCCCATTTTTGTTTTGTTTCTATATTATTTCCTTTTATGTAGTCTCGAAGTCCTTGATATAAATGGGATATGAAATTCTTTTGTAACACTCCTTCTATAGTCAACAAGAAAGTATTTTCCAAATTTGAAGGTAGTCTACATATCTGCTCCCAATCTACATGTGTCTGTATCTAGTGCCGTATTTGGAGGAACCTAAAGAAATCCGACCCTGACAGTCCAAATTCATTCTGCAAATGCTCATAACATTTCAAGACTCCCCCACAAAAAAGCTGGTCCACATTAATAAGCACTTTATCTGCCCAGTTTCTAAATCCCTTATCAATTTTGCTGGGTATAAAATTGGGACTAGCAGCTACCTTCATTGCTCTAGATATCGAATTATAAAGATTTAATTGCTTTCTGATAGCTAACCACGTTTTCATCGTGAATTTAATCCAATTGTTATCTACTTTTAATTTCTTCCAATTTACTTGAGTTAGAAATGGGAGCCCAGCCAGAGCAATACTAGGACATGCATTTTGTTCTATTTTCACCCATCCCGTTTCCTCATCGTTCGTTAACCATGCTATCAAGGTTCTCAGCTGCGCTACCCAATAATAGTATTTAAAGTTGGGCATATTTAGGCCCCATTTTTGCTTTGATAAGAGCAGTGTCTTAAGTCTGACTGGGTCTCTTATTTTTCCACACAAATCTTGTTAACTCTTTGTCTAACGCCTTAAATGCTGCGCCAGGGACCCCTACTGGTAAAGATTGAAATAAGAAAAACAGTTGGGGAAAAATGTTAATTCGAACAACCTCCACTCTACCAATTAGAGATAAAGGGAGAATATCCCATCTGTGCATGTCTGCCTTAATCTTCTTGAGTAATTTACCATAGTTAGCTTCATACAATGCGGTGATAGAGGAAGTGATAACAATACCTAAATATCTAAAACCCTCCTGAGACCAATGGAACCTGACCTGATCATTTAATTGTGAGGGCCACAGACCTGACAGCATCATTGCTTCTGATTTTGAGTCATTTATTTTATATCCCAATATTTCTCCATATTCCTGTAAGACTTGCATTAGGCGGGACACTGAGGAAATAGGATTACTCACATAGATCATGACATCATCTGCAAATAGTGAACATTTTTGTTCCACCCCCCCCCCCCCCCGATCATCTTTAATGCCCTCAATATAGTCATGTTGCCTTATAGTTTCTGCGAGCGGCTCTAAACATAGGTCAAAAAGCAGGAGACTCCCTGTCTAACTCCCCTCTTTAATTCAAAAAACTCTGAGCAACATTCATTTACCCTCACTCTTGACTTTGGATTTAAATATAATGTTTTCACCCAATTAATACATTTTGTGTGGAACCCATTTTATCTAGTGTATATTCAAGATAGACCCAGTCTACTCTGTCGAAAGCCTTTTGAGCATCTAAACTTAATAGCATTGAAGTCTGATGCTTCCTTTTTGCACGTCATGATATTCAGGATCCACCTAATATTATTGGCTCCCTGTCTGCCCAGTTGAACCCTGTTTGATCAGAATGTATCAATTGTTTTATAATTTTTTGGGTTCTCTTGGTTAATATAGTACTGAGTGTCTTTAAGTCATTGCATAAGAGACTTATCGGTTTGCACCCTTCACCACCTGTGGGATCCTTCCCTTCCTAATAAATTACAGAGATTATAGCCTCGGCCCATGATCTCAGTGGATTATCTTCAGCCAAGGCATAATTATAGACTCTACCCAGAATCCGAGAAAGCACATTCTCAAAACATTTATAAAACTCTCCTGGAATCCCATCCATCCCTGCGGACTTGTTGTTCTTTATTTTTTTTATTACTTATTTTATTTCCTGCTCTTCTATTTGTGTTGTCATATTTATTGCTTCTTCTTGAGAAAGGCAGGGCATTTTTAATCCAGAAAATAAAGTTCTGATCTTTTCCTCTTCATCTATGATTTCAGGAGAGTCGTATAACAGTTCATAGAAGGATGCAAACGATTCTGTAATTTCTCGTGGTTGTGAAATTAAATTTCTAGAAATCGGATGTAGAACTTTGGAAACTACTCGATTAGCTTGCTCCTTACGCAACTGAAATGCCAGAAGGCGGCTAGCCCTAATTCCCTTCCCATAATATTTTTAATTTAAGAATCGAAGGGCTCCTTTCACTTTATATGTTAGAAGCTCTTCTAACTCATGTCTTTTTTGTTTTAGTTCCTTTAACAGATTCTTGTTTCTAATGTTATTTTTGTGTTCTACTTCTAATATCTTTATTTTACTTTCAAAGTCAGATTGCTTCTTCAACCTATTCTTCCTTACTCTACTCAATATTTCAATCATTTTGTCCCTTATTACTGCTTTTGCACCGTCCCAAAGAGTGGATAATGTTAGTTCACTATTGTCATTGTGGTCAAAATACTCTTTAATACAATTTCTAATTTCCTGTGTCACTACGTTATCTGTCAATAAAGAAATATTTGCTCTCCAGTATTTAAAACTCTTTTCAGTTCCTAAGGCCACTTTAACTACTATATCTATCTGTGATGTTACTTTCAGGGAGCTATGTACCTGTACTGCAAGATCCCTCTGCTCTATAAAATCTCCTCAATGTGGGAGGAAACTGGAGAATCTGGAGGGAACTCATGCAGTCACAGGGAGAACGTGCAAACTCCACACACATAGTACCCAAGGTCAGTAACAAACCTAAATCTCTGGTTCTGTGAGGCAGCACCTTTTCCAGCAATGCCACTGTGTCTCCCTCATGAGCCAAAACCTTGCACTTGCATCTCAACACACAGCCACTTCCAATAGGCATCTCTGCCAGTGCGTGCCTTCCCTTGATACACTACTTGGAGCTGTTACTCACAAATGCTAACTGCTGTTTTAAAAACTCCCACATTGCTCTTCCTCTCAGCAGCTCAAGTGAAAGTGATTAAAGTAATAAGATATCTACACAGAATCCAACAGGCCCATTAAACTTGACCTGATTTTCTGGCCAGAACCCATTTTATACTCCATTTCCATTTCTCCATTACTTCCATTACTCAATTTCTTCGGATTGAGACTCTTCTTTTGGTCTCTTTAAGTTTCCGTCTCCTTGCCCACCATACACCATACACCAATTAATGTCATTGGAATTCTCTGTTATGCTTTTAACACCCCATCCTCTTTGATCTTGGCCTGATTCGATGTCCAACATATTTTTTTTTCTTTACCAGTCGTTTAGCTTCCCTTGTTGCTGCCCTTTCATTTAATATAGCTCTTTCCCTTGACCCAGCCAACACATTCTGACCACAGGCATAATCTCATCCACCCGGTCTTCTCATGTGCCACTCCTGCTCGGCAATCAGGCCTATCTGATTTCAACTGCGGGCTCTGCAATGATGAAGTGAAGAGGAAATGTCATTATGCACTTTTTTGTGTGCAAGGTCAATTCTATTAAACATGTCTTGAGTTTTGTGTGCAGCAGACTAGTTGAACCTAGCATGGGTTTCTCCGACAGCAACATTTTAATTAAATATTTTTAGGCACGTTCAGCTTTCTGGCAAAAATAGGCTCTATAAGTTGAATTGATATTAAATCTAAGCTTTTGGCAATGATGCTTTATAAACTGTCACTGAAAAAATAAGTGTAGTCTTATTGATATTTTGTAATACACTTTCCCATCTCCGTTAATTAATAAACTAAAGGAACTAATTTCTGCATGTTGTTATCCCAGCTAATTGGACTAAGAGGGTAACTTGTCTGATCAAGTAATTATGGCAGTAACTCCAAATAATAAAAGGTGATCATGATATTCCAACTGAAAAACAGCAATGAAATCACCTTTATAAATAAACTGGAATATGATCAGTTTCAATTTGTAGGAGATATTTGATGTGGAGCATATGTTATTGACAAAGAAACCAGCCATTGTTTGCAGGTTTTCTATATCCCTGAAAAAATCAGCAACATAACATTAAAATCTAATGGCCATTAAGATGCAACAAAAATAATGCAATAGAGTTACAGAGTAATTCAGCACGGAAACAAGCCCTTCATCTCAACTAATGATGTCGACAAAGAGGCTCATCTAAACTGGCCCCACTTGATTGCATTAGGCCCATTACTCTCTTTGTGTCTTCTGTCCATATAGTTGTCTAAATAAATTTATTTTAAATATTGTCATCTGCCTTTATCTTGCACTAAACATTATTCCCTTTATCATGTACACTAATGGATCGATTAGAGTCAGGTATAGCCATTCCACTGACTGGTTAGCACACAACAAAAGGTTTTCACTGTACCTTAGTACATGGAAACATAGAAACAGAGAAAATAGGTACAGGAGGAGGCCATTCGGTTCTTCGAGCCAGCACCGCCATTCATTGCGATCATGGCTGATCGTCACCAATCAATAACCCGTGCCTATAGAAACATAGAAAATAGGAGACATGTGACAATAACATAAAATAAACTTAAAACTAAACTTATTGTATTTGCATCAACCGCATCCTCTGGCAGCTTGTTCCATATTCTCACTACTCTCCGTGAGAAGAAGTTGCCCCTCAGGTTCCTTTAAAATTTTCTCCTCACATCTTTGCCACAGGTTTTTAATTCCCCAGCCTTGGAAAAAATATTGTGTGTATTCATCTTATCTATGCCGATCATGATTTTGTATACCTCTTTATGGTCACTCCACAGTCTCCTACGCTGTTGGAAATAAAATCTCCCTATAACTCAGGTCCTCGAGTCCTGGTAGCAATTTTATGAATTTTCTTTGTACTTTTTCCAATTTAAAATATTGGTACATTATCTTTTAAAATTGACTAAGGTACTAACCTTTGATTTTCATTTTGATGTATAATTGGTTTCAGCTAATATATCAGTCAGTTTTTCAACAGGCAAATGTATAGACATTACCACCAACTGCTCAGGGGGAAAAATACTGAAAATGGGTGAGTTACTTCACACTCGAGGGAGTATTTCAATCTTAATTAAGAAGCCATGTAAATTAGATTCTTAAGACAGCTTTTTACAATGTCTCCAACAGAATGTTTTTATGTATATGTAATGTAGTCTGTGTTGAAGAAACAAGGGAAGCTGTCACTTTTAATGGTAGTTGAGAATTAATCAGGCGTTGTGAAAAAGAATACCCAAGCTGTCGGAATAAAGGGTTATATTCTCACTTTAATAGCTTTAAATTGATGTCACCAAACCTAATGACCTCAGTTCAATGGTCAAATTAGCATTTCTATGTGCAAGGTTTAGTTTAGTTTAGTCAAGAGATACAGCACAGAAACAGGCCCTTCAGCTCACCAATTCTACGCCGACCAGCGATCTCAGGCCAAAAGCACCATCCTACACAATAGGTAGAATTCACGATTTTGTCAAGCAAATTAGCCTACAAACTTGTATATCTTTGTAGTGTGGGAGGAAACTGGAGCACCCGAAGAAAACCCACACAGGTCACGGGGAGAACGTGCAAACTCTGTGCAGAGAAAACCTGTAGTCAGGATCGAACCTGCGTCTTTGGCATTGTAATGCAGCAACTCTACCGCTGCGCCACCATGCCGCTCATGACTGATAAATAAATGAAGAGAGCTGGAGAGGATGATATGGAATCAAGAAACCAAATTTCTAACTTGCATTTTGAAGGTGGTTTTTATTCACAGACCACCTTTGGACAATTAAATAATTTAGACGTGACCTTATTGTAGAAAAAAATAAATTCTTCTCAGGTTGAGTCCAGAACGAAGGGCCAAATCTCAAGGTAAGTTATTGCAATATAACATGCAGATGAAGAGGATCTTTAAAAATATATATTTTAAGGGTTGTGAATCTTTGGAATTCATGATGCTGTAATTGTTATATGGTTATATGGTTATATATGATGCTTGTGAGTGCTGAGTTATTTAATTTATTCAAGGCTAAAATTAGATTTTTGACAACATAGTAATCAAGGCTTATGGGATTAGGCAAGGAAGTGCTTTTGTGTTCAACGATCAGACCAGCTATGATTTTACTGAATGAGAGTATACTTGAGGAGCCATATAGCCAACTCAAGTGGCAAATGGTTGTAATATGGTACTTGAAAACAAATTTTCTGAACTTTCCATATCACTACCTGCATTCTGCAGCAAATCCAAAGGACTTTACTAAGTATGGCATAGAATGTAGCATAATCCATTTGAAATCCATTAATAACCAACCTATAGTTGGTTGGTAATTCCTTTATATAGCGTTGTTACTGTTACTTCTTGCTCGGGATTTATGTGGGGTGAAGAGAGGACATGCAGGTACTACATGAGATTATGCCCTTTGTTCTGGACTCCCTTACCAGAGAAAACATTCTCACAGCTGGTCACAGCTGGAGCAATTATGTTTATTTTTCATTCTACCTCTTATCCAAAATTGGTCTGCACCAAAGACAAAACATTAGATCAACTCAGCAGGTCAGGCAGCATCTCTGGAGAACATGGATAGATTATGTTTCAGGATGGGGCTCTTCTTCAGAATGATTGTAGGGGGGGAAGCATGAAAACTTGGAGAGAGGAGAGCCAGGATAAAGTGTGACTGGGAATAGGTTGGCACGGGTGAGGGGATGCTGGTGTTAAATATGCTGCTGCTAATACACATGGCAATGAGATCCCGGCATGACATATGCATGTAAATAATATCATATTTGGGACCAACTTTGGGAACCAAGGCACCAGAAAATATGAGTATGATGTTATGTCTATCAACAAGATTGTTTACAGCCAATGGGAAGTGAAAATAATTTAACCATTTAGCATGGTATTTTAGTAAGTACTCATTTAACAGACAAATTGTCTATTCATTCAAGTTTTTACTGGGAGTTTTTGCAAATTTGACAATCAATTAGTTTAGTTTTGTTTTGTTTAGTTTAGTGATAGAGTGTGGAAACAGGCCCTTTGGCCCATCAAGTCCATGCCATCCAGCAATCCCCTGTCATCTAGTTCTATCCTACACACTAGGGACAATTAACAGAAGCCAATTAATTGACAAAACTTCATGTCTTTGGAATGTATGAGGAAACTGGAGCACTCAGAAATAACCCATGTGGTCACAGGCAGAATGTACAAACGCCGTACAGAAACCCCCCTTTCTCAGTCTCAAACTTGATCTCTGGCGCTGTAAGGAACAACATTACCACTGTGCCACAGAGCTGCCAATTAAGTGAAAAACATCTGGAATCAATATTTTACAAAGTTGCTTCCAAATTACATGCAAGAGGAAAAGAAATATACAAATCATGTGAATAAATCATAAAATAAAATGAAAGGAAAAATAAGCAGAAATAAAAATAAAAATAAATATTTGAGGTTAAAAACAAAAGACTTACATTTTTTGTGTGCCTCCAAACATTATAGAGAGTTAAAGCCCTGTCTCATGGTGCGGGTCCACTCAGGAGTGACCCCGAGTGAAAGGAAAAAAAAAACAGACTCGTGGTTGTGCACGAGATTCCAAGTTTATGTTCAAGAGTTTAACCGAGTTCCCACGGGTATGTCTAAGTTTGCCGTTTACTTCTCATTTCTGCGATGTTCCAAGTTCATCTCCCGAGTTACCAAGTTCCTCTCCCGAGTTACCAAGTTCCTCTCCCGAGTTACTCTCGAGCCAACAACGTCTAACAACGCGTGGAAAAATCATCACATGGAGTGATGTCATGCAGTTAATTTTATTATAAAAAGACCCAGCCTGAAGAACGATCTCGACCCGAAACATCACCTATTTCTTTTCTCCAGAGATGCTGCCTGACCAGCTAAGTTAGTCCATCATTTTGTGTCTATCTTTGGTTTAAACAAGTATCTGGTAGCAGGATCGATTTTAACATTTAAGAGTAAAGTGGATAGGTATATGGACGTGAAGGGAATGGAGGGGTATGGTCTGAGTGCAGGTAGATGGGACTAGGGGAAAACAAATGGTCGGCACGGACTGGAAGAGCCGAGAGGGCCTGTTTCCGTGCTGTAATTGTTATATGGTTATATGGTTATATCTGCAATTCCTTCCTTCAAACCTTTAGAGCAGTGTGTTTCAAGAAACAATCCTTCCAAAATTGCATTCAAAAGTCCATTTGAACTGCATTTGTTCAAGGTCTGGCATCAATAATAGGCTGATTATTTTTTTTTGGCGGGAGGAACTGCAGATGCTGGTTTACACCGAAGATAGACACAAAATGCTGGAGTAACTCAGCGGGACATGCAGTATTTCTGGAGAGAAGGAATGGGTGACGTTTCTGGTCGAGTCCCTTCTTCAGACTGAAAAAACATTTCAACCCTTCTCTCCAGAGATGCTGCCGGCTTGGCTGAGTTACTCCAGCTTTTTGTGTCTAGTAAGATTGTTTTATTCCCTTAATTCATCTTTCATCAAAACGTTGGTAAACTTCTCACAAAAAGATTAGGTAAATTGAACATTAACGTTATTTTTCTCCCCGACAGCAAGGTCCGTAGACTAGAGGGATAGCAGTGTGTGTCTCTCTATAAAGCAGTGGCTCAAAACATTGCTGATTGGGCAGATCTGACCAGAAACCATCCCTTTCTCACCCACCCCAGCCCTGGGAAACAATGTTTTCAGAGCCTTAGAGTCACCCCAGCCCGCCCGCAAACCTCTGAATGAAAGACAAAGCTCAGATGTTCTCTTCAGCAGTGGCGTCCCAGAATTTCCCAGCGCCTGGCCCAAGTTTTAATTTAAACTCAGGTAAACTGAATTAGTATTAAAAACCCAAATACAATTGGCCCTTAATTGTAAATATGAGAATATTTTCCAATATTGTACTGTAGACTATCATCCGGTGTAGATACCATAATTGGTACCATAATTACAACTGGTTACATCACTGCATTACATCATGAACTCTACAAAAGCTATCGGCCGGTGCATGATATTTCATGAATATCCCGTAAATCAACAGCAGAGAGCTGACTTTCTGGCTTATCATTCTTTCAACATGGAAGGAGCCCATTTAGCCCATTCTGACAGTAATCCCATCAATCACATTCCCCATTCATTTCCCTGTAATTTATTCTCACTCACATGCTCGTCAACTGTCCCAGATTCCATTACTCACCGACACACTCGGTTTAATTTACAGCGGCAGATTAATCTACATTCTTTGGGGATGTGGGAGGAAACCAGAGCAGCCGGGGGAATCCCGCTTGGTCACAGGGAAAAGGTGTAACCCTGACACGGACACCACAGGAGGACAGGATCGAACCTTTTGATCACTGGAGCTGTGAGAGAACCATGTGCAACCTTCTGCGCCACCGTTCCCAGGCAAATCAACTGCAGGATCCATACTGCATCCACGCTGCTGAAGCCAGAAAAATATTGATGGAATTTTCCACACGGTTACTGGTGCCACCAGCTCCAGCCACCTTCAGTAAGGCTGTGAGGCTGCTGTCAGCCACAGAGGGGAAAGTGTGCAGCTCACCCATGTACCCTTCCCATTCTCCCCCACCCCATCCTCCCACCCCTTCTTTCCCTCCATTATTTCTTGATGGCTTCTTTTGGAGGGAATCACTTTGAAAATTTCTTGTATTTCACTGCTGAAATACTGTTTGGGCAATGGGTCTTGTACATGTTGCAGTTCAATTATTTGTTTCATTGCAAATCTTCACAATTTGCCTGGATGTTAGAATATGTCACATTGTAAAGCATGTCAAGGTTTAATAGTAATTTACTGGTTACTTGAGGAAACCAAGTGGAGTGGACCCTGGCAGTAATTTCAGGTGCTGCGTGCAAAGGGCTTGCGAACACAAGACCGACCAACCAGCCGGTTTCACGGGGCCTCCCTGGAACTGTGGTGGGCTAGGACTGCAGGTTGGTGAACAAACGGATATCTTACACACCTTGAAAAGCTAGGAGGCACCTTGTCACTTGAAAGGAAATGATACACCATCAGGGCATCAAGTGTACTTCACAAGTGGCTACAGTCTGGGCTCACAACTGAAAGCCTCCTTAACGCGGACAGACTGTGTGGAAAGTGATGTCTGAGAAAATCCCCCTGTAAAAACGCATACAATTTGTCGGATATAAATCCTGAGACGGGCACCTGTCCAATATATCTGCTTCTCCATAAAAAGTGCATTAATCTAACAAGGATTCATGGCACCGTTTCAATGTGAAAAGTTAAAGTTCTGAAGGGAACTAATTAACTCTCGCAATGCGGCTTTCCCCACACTGTTCATTCCTTTTGCCACTGTTTCCCAGATCCCCGGTGAGTGCTTTTTGCTCCTTCACTGAAAATGTTCCATTAAGATCTGACTAATCTTCAACATTTCACTTCTGGCACTCGAGCCAAACCCATGAGTTACTCACGAGTCACTACGGTAAACTCACGGGCCACTGCGTTCTTACAACGAGTTTAAATGTTTCAATTTTTAACTTCAACAGTAAATTTGACTCGTGTAAAACTTTAAACATGTTTGAATTTTTTCAAGAGTTAACAAATTTCACGGGTAGCTGCCGTTAGTGCCACGAGTCGTTAAGTTGCGTCCGTGAGTTCCGACACTCCCGCTACATTAATTGTATGTGATTACCACGAGTGAAAACTCGGGGTCACTCGTGGGTCAACTCGCACCGTGAGACAGGGGTTTAACAGTTTATTTAGTGCTTTTCAAGTATAGCCACTTTAGCCATGTACAAAACACTGCATGCAATTCATACAGTAAGGTCATTAAGGCAGTAATGTAATAATCACTAGAATATCTGATATCTGGCTGTTGGTTGAAAAAATAAGCATTGACAAAGCATCAAAGAGAAGTTTCAGCTCATCTTGCAAGTGGTGTCATAGTATCCTTCACTATTTTACCTGGAAGGCAACAAAGCCTTACTTTAATGTTTGTTTTGAAATACAGTACCACAGGTCATGTTGCCCTCCTTCACTGTTGATCCAATGTGTCAGTCTGGATTTTGTGATTAAGATTTTATGTACAATTTGAAATTCACAATTTATTAACATGCAGGCAAAAATGTAATTGTTAAGATATATCATCATTATTTATATTCTTTAAACCCTTTATTCCCGCACAGGTTACTTGCACGACAATATTGCATACGAGAAAATACCTAATTCCAATATTTTAAGACTGCGCTATTCCAGAAGTGTGTAAGACATGTTTACACCAGCCAAAAAAAGAGATAGCTGGATGTCAAATGCGAATCTAGGGAAATAGGGCAACATTAAATTTTTTTCAGCTCTACCCTCACCATATTTTACTTCTGTAAATTCTGTCTCAACGTGTCAAACTGGCAAATATTCTTTGTCAACACTGACATCTGTTCCCTTGTTGAATGGAGAAGTGCTGTGAACAATATTCCATCCAAATAAGGTGTCAATTTAATTTCTGTAACATCAGATACATTTTTTTTTTCAAAACTACTGCTAAATTGTATTAATTTTATTTTATATTGAAGATGGTTATGCATAAAGTAAAGTCTAGAATAATAAGTTCAAAATATAGATGTTACGTGTTTTATTGTTAGTTTAGGGTTGATGGAGTATAGTGTGGTGATATGCTGGTGAAGGTACTATTTGTGAAAAATAATTGCCAAATTTTACATTCCACCTAACTTTTTGTAGTTTTCTACCCCTAATGGCCTGATTTGTACTACTGGCAAAAATATGATTGAGAATATGTTTGGAATTAACTTATCAGGGAAGAGAGTGGAAATAAATACACCACTACTATTTCTTGGGAATAATGGCAAAATATGAACCACAACTTCAAAATGTCATCAGATTTGGCTTGAAATATTAATGTTATTTCTTAATTTATCATTAGGAACTGAATAACATACGGCAAAGCTTGTAAATGGAAAAAAAAACACATGTTATTTCCCACATTTCTTTTTGATGCATAAGGACCCCATCTAGACCACTGAGTCAATACCAACTCTGAGCATTGGAGGTGTCTGTCAATATATTATATTGGGGTACAGTACTGGTGGGCACAGGTCTCTCATAGTACCGGGGTACAACACTATTGGGACAGGTCTGTCACTGTTTAACACTGGGTCACATAGCTGGTGGGGACAGGTCTTTCACAGTATAAGGCTGGGATACAGGTGCGAGCCTGTCTTTGCACAACACTGGGGTACATTCCATCTAACCCATTTCCCACTTATTTCCCTACTCAGTTTCTCTCACATGCACATCAACATCATATGTAGGAAGGATCTTCAGATGCTGGTTTATACCAAAGATAGACACAAAGCACTGGAATAACTCAGTGTTTGAAGCATCATCTCTGGAGAGATACCCCCATCTCAATGAGTTTCCGGCCGCCATGATATAGAGCTTTTCTTTCATCACCACGCCTTTGCCTATGGGAAGGAGTCCTCACTATCCAGTCATGACCCCTTCTCCCTTTTCCAATAGTCCTCCACTTCTTGGACTCCCCCCGATGGCTTTCTACTCTCTTTGGACCTTTTCATTTGGAACTGCCGATGGATAACAACCATCTCCCCAGCCAACAATGAGCCATTATCGGCTCCACCTTTCCTTGGTCATCTGTTGCCAAACCTTATTTGTTCTAGACATTTCCTACCTTCAGTCCACCCCACCCCCTACTTTCAGAATGAAGGAGGGTCCTGACCTAAACATCAACCATCCTTTATCTTCAGAGATGCTGCTTGACACATTGAATTACTCCAGCAATTTTCGGTCTATGTTCTGAACATTTTTATCAACCTGATTCTCCTGCTGCTTACGTGCACTAGGAGCAATTTACAGTACCCAATTAATCTACGAACCAATCAGTTATTGGGTCAGATCATGTTGGACCTGACCTGTACCTTGATTTCATCTCTAAATTAGCCGTGGAGTTCCACTTACCTTCAAGGGCTGTGTGGTTCTTATTGCACCACTGGTGTCATAGCATTACCCCTTCCAAAAAGAGGAGTGGCCACAAGCAATGACTAGGCATCATCAACAGAATCCCAGGCCTTGCATGTTTTGTGTTTTAATGGCCTCTTAGAAAGCCTTTGATACTCCCTGTGCTAGATACAGCCTCTCAGCTAACAGTTACAAAATACTCTTAGATTCAGTAAGAGACTAGATAAAGAACATAAAAGAAAAAAATGGATGGTAACTGACCTATAAAGCAGTTGATCTCACAGTTCTGAATGCCATCTTGACTTTGAGCAATCATGAGGTAGAGATTCCCAGGAATTAGATAAAGAACATAAATGAAACAAATGGACTGTAACTGGCCTATAAAGCAGCTTGATCGCACAGTTCTGAATGCCATCTTGACTTTGAGCAGTCATGAGGTAGAGATTCCCAGGAATTAGTGGAAATATTACATTTTGTTCCTAATGCATACCTGCCAACTAGTCCGATTTTATCGTATATGTTCCGATTTTTAAGTTAAAGTCCATGATTTTTAAGTTAAATCCACGATTTCTAGAGCCACTTCCTTAAGTACCCTGGGATGCAGACCATCAGGCCCTGGGGATTTATCAGCTTTCAGTCCCATCAGTCTATCCAACACCATTTCCTGCCCAATGTGGATTTCCTTCAGTTTCTCCATCTCCCCAGATCCTCTAGCCACTACTATATCCGAAGGGTCTCGACCCGAAACGTCGCCTATCTCCTTCGCTCCTTAGATGCTGCTGCACCCGCTGAGTTTCTCCAGCTTTTTGTGTACACTATATCAGGAAGATTGTTTGTGTCCTCCTGAGTGAAGACAGATCCAAATTACCTGTTCAACTCATCTGTCATTTCCTTGTTCCCCATAATAAATTCACCTTTTTTGGTCTTCAAATGTCCAACTTTGGTCTTAACTTTTTTCCTCTTCACATACCTAAAGAAGCTTTTACCATCCTGCTTTATATTCTTGGCTAGCCTACCTTCGTACCTCATCTTTTCTCCCCGCATTGTCTTTTTGGTTATCTTCTGTTGTTCTTTAACCATTACCCAATCCTCTTGCTTCCCACTCATCTTTGCTATGTTGTACTTCTTTGCTTACATTTTTATACTGTCCCTGACGTCCCTTGTCAGCCATGGTCGTCCCTTTCTCCCATTGGAATCTTGCTTCCTCCTAGGAATGAACTGATCCTGCACCTTCTGTATTATTCCTAGAAACACCAGGCATTTTTGTTCCACTGTAATCCCTGCTAGGGCATCTTTCTTGTCAACTTTGGCCAGCTCCTCCCTCGTAGCCCCATAGTCCCCTTATTTCAACTGCAAGACTGAGACCTCCAATCTACTCTTCTCCCTCTCCAATTGTAGATTAAACCTGGCCATGTTATGCTCACTGCCTCCTAATGGCACATTAACCTCGAGGTCCTTTATCAAATCCGGTTCATCACATAACACTAAATCGTGAATTGCCTTCTCCCTGGTAGGCTCCAATTAAACTGTTCACAAAGGCACTCTACAAAGTCCCTTTCTTGGGGTCCAGTGCCAACCTGATTTTCCCTGTCAACCTGCATGTTGAAATCTCCCATAACAACAACAGCAATACTTTTACTACATGCCAATTTTACTCCGGATTCAACGTGCCCTATGTCCAGGCTGCTGTTTAGCGGCCTGTAGATTTGTCCCATTAGGGTATTTTTATCCTTACAATTCCTTAGTTCTATCCATACTGACTCCACACCTGTTGCAATGTCAAGGGACTGAATTTCATTCCTCGCCAACAGGGCAACCCCACCCCCTCTGCCCACCTGTCTGTCTTTTCATTAGGAGGTTTACCCCTGAAATACGCTCTCCAAGGGCATTGTGTCCAATCACATAATGCACTGGTCACTCAGGGAGAAAGGGAGAGAGAGAGAAAGGGGGAGAGGGAGAGAGCGAGAATGGGGGAGAATGAGAGAGAGAGAGAGAGAGAGAGGGGGGGAGGGAGAAAAGGAGAAAGGGAGAGTGAAAGGGGGAAAGAGAGGGAGAAAGGGAGAGATAAAGGGGGAGAGGGAGAAAGGGAGGTAGAGAGAGAAAAGGGGAGAAGGAGAAAGGGAAAGAGAAAGGGAGAGGGGGGAAGGGAGAGTGACAGGAAGAGATGGAGAGGGAGAAAGGGAGAGTGAGAAGGAAAGAGGGGAGAAGGATAAAGGGAGGGAGAAAATAGGGGGAGAAAGAGAGGAGGGGAGAAAGGGAGAGAAGATAGGACGGAGAGTGAAAGAGAGAGGGGGAGGGAGGGGGAAGTGGAAGAGGGAGAGAGGGAGAGAGGGGGAGAGAGAGAGAGAAATTTATCTATCTTTTTATTATTATATTTTCAATTTATTTATTTATTTATTACGGAGAGTCGGTATGTCAAAGCGGACTCTTTTGAACTTCTACAGGTGCACAGTAGAGAGCATGCTGACTGGTTGCATCTTGGCTTGGTTCGGCAACTTGAGTGTCCAGGAGCGGAAAATAATGCAGAAAGTTGTGTCCACGGCCCAGTCCATCATCGGCTCTGACCTCCCCACCATCGAAGGGATCTATCACAGTCGCTGCCTTAAAAAGGCAGCCAGCATCATCAAGGACCCACACCATCCTGGCCACACACTCATCTCTCCGCTGCCATAGGTAGAAGGTACAGAAGCTTGAAATCTGGTACATCCAGGTTCATGAATAGCTTCTTCCTCACAGCCATCAGACTATTAAACTCGCCATCAAACAAACTCTGAACTATAACACTATTACAGCCTATTGCACTTGTGTTCATTTATGTATACATATATGGTCTGTGCTATAAAGACACACTGCCCTGTTCTGTATTTATGCTTACTATATTCTGTTGTGCTACAGCAAGCAAGAATTTCATTGTACTTTCTGGGACACATGACAATAAACTCTCTCTTAAGTTACATGAGTTACGAAACTTGGCAGCTCTGAATATATTGCGACATCAGCAAACTACTAAAAAAACTTAAAATCCAGGAGCTAACGCGGGCCCCTGGATCCCACCCATAATGGGCGAGGGCAGGCACTCGCACTCCGGCAACCCGTGCACTCAGAGTAAGATTTTTCATTTTCAAATGTTGGCAGGTATGCTAATGAGGCTTTGGATACATTCTTCAATCTTTTTCTCTGCCTGCCAGATATTATTCTCCCAAAACGAAGCTCAGAAATAATAATTCTGTCTATTTCAAGAATCTGTTGTCAGGCGATTGAATTGTGTAGGAACAAGGAACTACAGTTGCTCATTTACCAAGGAAAGACACAGAATTCTGGAGTAACTCAATGGGTCAGGCAACATCACTGGAGAATATCGATAGGTGGTGTTTTGGGTCGGAACCCTTCTTTAGACTGATTGCAGTGGTGGAGAAAAAGAAGATTGGAGGGCAGGACTAAACATGACAGGTCATAAGTGAACACATGTAAAGGTTTTTTTTGATAGCCATGTAACTGTCCGCCGTCCGTGTTTGTGAGCAGTAGAACGTAGATTTGTAGCCAGCCAAACTCGATTCAATAACGAAATGCGAGTCAGGAATTTAGCATCTCAGCTCTCAAGTTTACGGACTTTCTAGTGCTGTCACATTCTTGTCATTGAATAAGGAGTGAAAACTATCAAAGAAAAGGAAGATACATAAATTACTATCCTTTACAGAAATATACATTTAGATGGAAATAAACAAATCTTCTAATACAGTGAAATGTATAGGACAAATATACAAAAAACAATATACTTAAATCACGCTAATGCCACAGCAATTCCTATTTGCTGTATGTTATTTATGCTACAACATGGCTGCATACTAGCAAATTGTACATTCACAAATGCTATGGAGTTAAACATCATCCGTCATAAATACTCTCCAATATAGGGTTTTAAGCTTAAGATAAACACAATGAACTTACAGCCTTTGCTTTCTTAAGTGTAACAAGCTAGGATTGGAAAGGATTGCTTCTGATGTTAAAGCATGGCAGATAACAAAAAATAGTAAGATTAAATGAGAACTTACCAGTTCGAAGTTTGATCTGTATTTTATGAGGAGTTACGATGAGGGATTACGTGAAGACCCCGTCCAGCACGCATGCGCGACATTTCTTCAAAGCAGCGGTGTGGATTCACAGAAAAAACACAACAATTGAAATAAATATAGTAAAGAAAAAATAAGAACTTAATTACCAGTTGATCTGTATAATAGAGGGTGGGAGCGGAGGGCACGTAATCCCTCATCGTAACTCCTCATAAAATACAGATCAAACTTCGAACTGGTAAGTTCTCATTTAATCTTACTATTTTACTTCGGAGTCACGTGAGTGACTACGTGAAGACTTCAAAGCTCTGTGAATCCGAACCGTGAATCAGCTCATGCTTCACTCACTGCCTGAAGACCTTAGAGGGAGGAAGCATGTTATACGATCAACAATAACCTGTTTGTGAACAATAAAGGTTTATTAATGATAACAAAAAACAGAGAGCTCCCCCGGCTTAAATTAAATATTAGCTGCAGACTCTAAAATTCTGTCTGCAAATGTAGCAGGTTCCGCCAGCGGCTTATTATAAAACCTTTGGAAAGTTCTCTCTGAGGACCATCCTGCTCTGGCCAGAATATGGTCCATAGGCACATCCATTCGCCTAGCCGCCGACGTAGTTGCAGCCCTGGTGGAATGAGATTTGTACACATTAGTATCGATTCCCGCGGACTTAAGCACCTGCTTGAGCCACCTCGAAATGGTTTGGCTCGTCACCTGACCATGAGGCTTCTTGTGGCTTCTCCATAAGGCTTTTTCTCTCCCTCTTAAGTTATATGTTGTGTCTATGTAATTGGCGAGATGGGTCTTGGCACACAACCGTGGGTCAGGTGAATATGCCCGGAACTCCATTACTGGAGGCGTGGTACCTGGTCTAGTTTGTTTGACCAGTCCCTGAATGTGAAATGTGATACAGTCCAATGACTCTGTCATGCTGTCCAGCCTCAGAAGGTGGAGGGACTGTACCCTTTGAGCTGACACTAGTGCCATGAGCATGACTGATTTCAGTGTAAGTTGTTCCAGCGTGAGTGATCTGGGTGGTGGCCATCCCCTAAGGTACGTCAGTACAATGCTGACATCCCAGATCTGAGTGTACCTAGGCCTAGGGGAATTGGTGTTAAAAAATGCCCCTCATGATTTTGACCACTAGTGGATGGGACCCCAAAGTCAGTTGTCCTGCTGCTGGAACCAAATAAGCTGACAACGCACTCCTGGCTGTATTAATGGCGCTGTAGCTGAGTCCTTCCCGATGTAATCCAACCAGAAACTCCACAACACTGGTGGCTGTAGCTGTAGTGTAGGTAGTTCCTGTTTTGGAGCAATACCATTCCCATTTTCTTATGTTGGTCAGGTATTGTCTCCTGGTGGACTCCCGGTGGGATGCGGTCATCATGTTGATGGCGTCCTCAGACAGTCCCAGGCCCAGTAGAGGTCTTTTTAGAATCTGCAAGCCAGGAGATTGACTCGGCACGGGTGACTAATGCCTGACACTGGGTGGATTAATAACTTGACTGCTGGGGAATTCCAACGGTGTTTCGACAGCCATGTCAGGGGCCACAGGGAACCATGGCTGTGTAGGCCAGTCGGGTATTATCAAGATTCCTGAAGCGGAATCCAATTGAATCTTGCGCAATACCCGACTGATGAGGCAGAAGGGAGGAAAAGCATAAAAGAACATTTTCCCCCAATGCAGCGAGAATGCATCAACTGCTGCTGCCTCAGGGTCTGGTTCCCAAGCGACATACGTTGGTACCTGGTGATTCAGCCTGGATGCAAATAGATCGATATCTGGTGTGCCATATTGCTTTGTAATTTCAGCAAATATTTTGGGATTTAACATCCATTCGATGTTATCATTGAATCTGCGTGACCTGGTGTCTGCCACTGTATTTTGCTTACCTGGTAGGTAAGTTGCTGATAACCAAATATGTCTTTCAACACACCATTGCCAGATTAGGTTGGCCAAATTGTCACACGATATCGACTTTACACCACCCATGTGGTTGATATAAGCCACCACCGTGGTATTATCTAATTGCAACCAGACATGTGCATGATGCGTATTAGATGAATATGCTTTTAACCCATAAAACGCACCCAACATTCCTAAGTAGTTGATGCCCCGTGTCTGTAGGCAAGATGATTCAAATTTAGTCCATCTGCCCCCTGTGCTGGATTGCATGTTAGTTGCTCCCCAGCCCAAAGCACTGGCATCCGTTTGAATGGTTAATACTGGGTTGGTGATTATTATGGGACTGGAGCTGAGCCTTACGTTCCTTGCCCACCATTGTAACTCTGGAATGGATTCAGCAGTTAAGCTCATAGCTCGGTCAAAGTGACCTGAGTTTTTGCTTTAGTGCATGCACTTTTGCTCTTTGCAAATGTTGATAGTGCAAAGGCCCAAATTGTACAGCTGGAAAAGCTGCTACCATTTTGCCAAAAACTCTAGCTACCTCCCGTATGGTTGGCTGATGTTTATTCATGAGTTCGTTGCATGATAGTGCCAATTCTGATGCTTTCCCCTTCGGCAGAGTTACAATCATGCGAACAGTATCAATCGTAAATCCAAGATAGTCCATGGCAGTGGACGGTGTAAAATTGGATTTATCTGGATGTATGACAAACCCCAAAGTTTCAAACAAGCGTTTGGTGGCTGCTACTGCCAAAATGGCTGTCTCCAAGGTTTTCCCTACTATTAAAATGTCGTCTAAATACGCCATGACTATATGCTTTTGTTTCCTCAATAATGCCAAGGCAGGTTTTAAGATTTTAGTGAACAGCCTTGGAGCGGAGGTTAGCCCATTTGGTAAGGCTTTAAATTGCCATAGCTGTTTCATCCAGATAAATTTTAAGTATTTACGATGCTCCTTGTGTATGGGTACTGAGTAGTAGGCATCTTTTAAACCAATGCTTGCTAGAAAGTACCCTCTAGAAACCAATAGTCTGGCTGTTTCAAAAGTATCCATCTTGAAATGTATATACCTGACAGCCTTGTTTAAAGTAGTTAAGTCAATGATGATGCGACGTCCACCATCTTTTTTGATTTTAGTGAAATATTAGACACAAATTCCAAAGGTTCATGTTTTGTTCTTTCAATGCCACCTTTTGCTTGTAACCTCATCAGTTCAGCTTGACCCTCTTGTTTCTCTTTGACTGAGAGGGTGAATACCCTTTTGGGTATATGCTGAACTGGCGGAATGTTTTCATGAACAAAGTCAATTTTGTAGCCATGAACGCTGCTGAGTATATACTTGTCATTAGTGATGGATTCCCATGCATCCAAAAACAAGTGCAATCTCCCCCCTGTTAGTATAGAGCCCCTACTGCTCATATGCTGAGAGGAACCAGACCCAACTACCTCCATGGTTATTGGTGCTTCTTCTGCCTCTTCGCTGGGCAATGAAGCGTCTGCTGGGCTGTAGAGGGTTGATGTTGATGGTGATGTTGTTAGGGGGTGGCGCATTTTCCATGGGGTCCGCTCTGGGCCCTGGCCTAAAAAAGGCTTACGGGGAATGGTTGCGGACCCCGAGCTTTCACCAGTCCCATAGTGTGGTCGACGACTGGTGGACGCCATGGGGTACTGCCGCCTGGGTTTGTTAGGTCTGCTCGGTCCCAAACCTGCCCTCACGAGACCAAAGGTCTTGGATTCTTCCTCTAGGTCTTTCACCTTTTTTGGAAGGTCTTTCCCAAAGAGCAGAATAGGAGGTTCTGAACCCGGTGTTTTGCATAGTCCCGCAAATTTAGGGTTGAGGGCAGGCTTGATAATTTCCTTCCGTAAATTGTTTATTTCATATTGAGTGGTGCACAGCAGAGCTAATGTGTCTTGCTGATTTGTGGAGATGTCCGCACCATCAATGGACCGAGCATAAGATGTTATTCCTGCAGTCAGGAGTTTAAGGATTTTCTGGAGCTTCAACTCCAGGTTCCTGATGTTCTGCCCCAAATGTCCCCAAATTTGGCTGTTTACAGCGGGTACATTCAATGATGTACAATTTACTGGGGCTGTATATAGTTCAAGAGCCTCATTGACCACCTGTTCTTGTAGGGGTTTTGAGGACAGGTGGTTAATGCTGGCTGCATTTTCGGCTCTAATGGCCGACCCGCTTGTGGAATGGCCACGTAGCGGTTGACCACACCCAGCAGCTCTTCCTGATCCTGTACACCCTGCGTACTCCCGATATCTTCAGCCAGTGACCCCTCTTCTTGACCAGCCCAGACCTGGTCGCCAATGCTGCCTTCAAAAGAAGGTGAAGCAATGGCCAGTGCCGTAAAGGGCACTGCGGGAGTGCCTGAACTCCCTTGGCGAGGCTGCTGCTGCTCTCTCAGCAGATCTCGCTGGAGCAATTGCTCCATAAGCCGTTCCATGCGGCTTAGGCGGCTGCCTGTGTCGCTCTCGAGCGGTGAGGCATCTTCATCCGAATCGTCGGACACTACCGCCCGGTTCTGGCTGCAGGTACCTCCAGCCCGCTGCTCAGGCAGCACTAGCGGTGCTGGGCTCGGCACGGTAGTTATACCCGCCGCCTCTTGCCCCCCCTCCAAAGAGCATTCCTCAACGGAGGACGAACGGGGGCGAGCTGCAGACTTCTTTCCTCTGGTCTTGCTCATTCTTTCTGAAAACAAGCAGACCACAGAGAAAAAGACACACGGCCACGGTAAATCTTACCTGTCGGCCCGACTTTTCAAATTGTAGCGGGAGCGCCTTGAACTCCCGTTCGTCGCGGGTGCACTGCATGAACGCTAATGTCGCGCATGCGTGCTGGACGGGGTCTTCACGTAGTCACTCACGTGACTCCGAAGTAAAACAGGTGACTACTTTCTACTTCCTGCTTCCTGTGTGCAATGGCCATTTCATAATAAAGGTCCAACAGATGGCGCTATTCCACATGAATTCAAGCAGAGGGCAGAATACTCCCCGCTTGGCATCGATAAATGCCACTACTAACATCAGTTAAAGTAACCTCAAGATCCAGTCCCCTCAATAAGAAGAAGAAGAATGACCTCAGAGACATGCCTCATGTAGCTCTTAGAGGTGCCTTCAGAGGCTGTCTTGACCTCTATCTTCCGCACTTTGCCATCACTGCTTGGGAAAACAGAGGTGGCTAATCCCATAGGGCATTTGTTACAGGACAGCTGGCTGTCTTTCAAAAGCAATGTCTCCAGTTTGCAGATCTCTGCATGTCTCATTCCATTTGCATCTGCTCTGCAGAGTTGGCAAGTACTCCTGTCTCCAGCGAACCCAGAACTCATTTGCCAAGGTTTGTACCTGCCTCCATTGGCTCTTGAAGAGGTCTTACCCTGTGAAATGGCTTGGAGAAGCTGGTACGCCGGACATCTGGGTAAGCAGAATTGCAGGAGTTAGGTTGAATGGTATGTCTGGATCAGAAGAGATTGGCACTAATGGTCTGGCATTGATGATTGCTGATACTTCAGCCAGGAGGATACGAAGGACTTTGTGAGCGAGGTGGAGTGACTTCCGCTATAGCAACATGGAGTATAGGATTCTACGTGAAACGCCAATCAAACGTTCCCAGCTACCCCCCATATGTGAAGCGTGAGGGGGGTGGAACTCCCATGTGCATCCCTGCTAACTCAAGTATCTCTGGATACTTGTCTGCTCGCTAGAGTCCTTGTACATCTTCAGTTCTCTAATTGCCCCGATGAAATTTGTTCCATTGTCGGATCAAAGCTGTTTTGTTGGTCCAGTAAACCAAGAAGAGGTGGCAAGCTGTGATGCAAATACTGACCTTATAGCAAGATCAGCTGGATTTTAGTCTGTCGGCACCTAGTGCCACTGTTCCGGGCTTGTAGTCTGTTGGATGCATCTGACCCTGTTATGTACATAGACAAAGAAACGTCTGCTGTCATTGAAGATGTACCCCAGGACTACCTTGCTTTCACAGTAGAACTTGACTGCATCAGGTTTGAGGTCAATCTCATCCAGTATCAGGTCCGCATCTCCACTGCCAGCACCGCTCCACAGAGTTCAAGCCTAGGTGTCGTAGGTTCCGGTTGAGGTGTCAACTTAGCTTTCCCTAGGACAAATCCTACATGTCATCTTTTTTTAGCACTGAGAAGAGAGAGGGAGGAGTATGTGCGTGGGATATGAAGATTCTTCAAGTCTCGAAGCGAAGTCCTCCACTTTTTCCACTCCTCTATCTTTTTCTCTGGAAGTGGTGTCTCCCAGTCACAACTGTCAATGCTGGAGAATTCACGCAGTTGTGCCCTTCCTCGTATGGTCACTGGTGCCACAAAACCGAGAGGGTCAAAAAGGCTGTTCACTGTGACCAAAACTCCATGTCGAGTGAATGGTTTTCTTCTGCAGAGACTTTGAAGGTGAATATGTCAGACTCCATTTCCTAGGACAGTCCAAGGCTTCTTTGCATTGGTAAAGCTTCATCAGTCAAGGAAAGATCCTTTATGCCTTTTGCCAGGTCTTTAGCAGGGAAGGCTTTCTTGACTGCAGCACTGTTTAAAGCGATTTTGTGCAGCTTCAAGTTTGTCTGAGCAAGATATGCTTGAGCTCGTTTCAGCAGATCGATCACCTTGGACGGTGGACAGAGAGATGAGCCCATCATCTACGTAAAAATGTCTCTCCACAAAGTGACGTGTATCGGATCCGTACTCATTCTCACCTTCCTGATCAGCATGTCTTAGCCCATAGATTGCGATGGCAGGAGGGGGACTGTTCCCAAAGACATGCACACACATCCGATACTCAACAATGTCCTTTGCCATGTCGTTGTCCCTGTGCCATAAAAACCTCAGGTAATTCCTGTGGTCTTTTCTCACTACAAAACAATAGAACATCTGCTGAATGTCAGCTGTTATGGCTACAGGTTCCTTTCGGAAGCGGATCAGCACTCCAAGGAGGGAGTTATTCAAATTTGGGCCGGTAAGCAGAACGTTGTTCAGGGATATTTCACCATGCTGCGCACTGGAGTCGAAGACCACCCTAATCTGGTCTGGTTTCTGAGGGTGGTAAACTCCGAAGATCGGCAGATATCAGCATTCCTCTCCATCTTTCAGTGGGGTTTCTCGTCCAGTGTGGTTATTTTCAAACACCTTTCACAGGAAGGCAATGAACTGCTCTTTCTTTGCAGGCATTTTGTTCAAGGTGTGTTGTAGAGGCAAGACGAGAGAGGGCCTGATCCCGATTATTGGGAAGAGGATGTCTGGTTACTCTGAAAGGTAGAGGCGCCACCCAGCTGTTGCTGTCATCTTTATGGCACTCTTCCTCCATAGCCTTTAGAAAGGACTTGTCTTCAAAGGATGGAGCACACTTATCATCATGCTCGGTCCTCACGAATAATGAGCTGCCAAGCTTATCTTCAGCTGCTTTGTTAGCAGAGACACTTGTAGGTGAAGGAAACACATCACAATGTATTGATTCCCCGCCGTGGTTCACCGTCGCTCTGAGATATATTTAGCTCTGGCAGGGGGTGAGGAATGAGGGTCGACCATTGTCAAGGATGTGCGTCTTTAAGATGCTGATGCTTGGCTTACGCACATCCCCAAGGCAAACATCACCTATGAGGACCCACCCTCAGTCCAGTCTGTGCAAAGGGAGTGTTGCCTGGCCCATTGATTTGTTCCCTCACCTTGTGTACTCTGAGCATATCTCTTCCAAGCAAGAGAAGAATCTGAGCATTTGGATCTAGTTCTGGGCTGCAACTGGACTTAAGTGGGTGTGTTGACGTGCTGCCTCTGGTGTTGGTATTATCCGGACTTTCATCACACTAGACGAGTGGAGGAAGATCAATGACTATCCCTCCGCTCACAGCCTCAACCTGAAAGCCATCTGTTTTTCTTCCTGTCATCTCCATCACTCCTGCACAAGTTTTCAGTGAGTAAGGGGATGGGTCACTTTCAATCCCAAACTGATCAAGGAAACTTATCCTCGCTAAAGAACGATTACTCTGATCATCAAGAATTGCGTACACTGTGATTGAGCTTTCGGGCTTTACCAGGCATATTTTGGAGCAAGAACGAGCTGAAAGGCCAGGGCCACATACCTCAGTGCTATGGGAAGTGATAGGGGTTGAAGGGTTGAGACTTTTGTTCTCTTGTGCTGTAGGATCGGAATCTTGAGTGGGGGGCTCGGAGGTCCAGGGTTCAGGGCCTGGATGCATTGTTGTGTTGTGGTGGTCACTTTCGCATTCTCTGCACATGAGAACTTTCTTACAGTCTTTGGCGAAGTGGGAAGATGAGGAGCAACACCTGAAGCATATGCTGTTTTCCTTAAGGTAGGTTTTACGCTCCTCTATGGGCTTGGCTCTAAAACCTTTACATTTGGCGAGGGAATGAGGTTTGCCATGGATGGGGCAATTCTTCGCCGGGTCATTGCTGTGCATTGTTTTGTCTGTATTGGTATCAACTGTTGTAGCGATGACTGTCTTGAGTACGTATATGGGGGTTCTCGAATTATTCTGTCTCTGGGTAGGTTTCTCATACTTGACAGGACTACTGACACTGCTTGAAAAGGCAAAACTTGGGTAATTTCTAGTTCTTGCCTCTCTACAGATGAACTGCGTGAAGAAGGAGAATGGTGGGAAGCAGGCACTGTGCTCCTCTTTGTACCTTGAACTCAGCGAGATCCATTTTCCTGGAGGCCATGCGGGAGTTTCTCCACAATTGTGTTGATGCCACGGGCCATGTCCAGGTAAATCAAACCAGGTAGGTATCCATCTTCTTTAGTGGACTGCAACTCCATAAGCAAATCTCCGAGTTCTTGAAGTTTGATGTGATCCTTACTGGTTATGTGGGGTAAGCTATACAAACTTTTGAATAGAGAACTCTCTATTACCTCTGGAGCAGCGTAAATATCCATGAGCCTGTCTCATACCAGCTGAAGAGCAGCATATGGGTCAGTAAAATGCACTGAGTGAATTCTTCTGACATGCTCAGACGATTCTTTGCCAAACCACCTTACTCAGCGATCTAGCTCTTCGCTAGCAGTGAGATCTAAGCCGCGAATGGCGTTAATAATGGCACCATGCTCTGAAGCTCTCAGGTCTATCATCGAACTTAGTGACCCCACTGCTCATGAGTTCTCTTCGTGCTAAGTACTTGGCGAAGTCGATCATACTAGTAGGTCCTGTCTCAGGTGCAAGGTGTAGTTTGCGATTAAAAGTGTGTTTATCATAAGCTATTGTATATCTTATATTACTAAAACTAAGATCTTCACCACTTTCGACTTTCTATTTCGTGATTTCCAAGAGAACGCGCCACTCACGGCCATCATTTTTGGCCACCTCGCTCAGAGTCCCCCTCCGCCGGACTGGACTGGAGGATTTTTCCCATCGATGAAATATCTAAGAATTATTAATGTTTTAAAAAATGTTACCCTTTTCTTTGCTGCCCCCGCTGGTGGCAGGGGGGAGGGACTATAAAACCCGGAAGTGTCGTGCCTCAGTCTCTGTGACACAGAGGAAACGAGAGGGTCATGGCAATCTGAGCTGCGAATAACACTGAATGCACGTCTACTCCACGGTGAGTCCCCTCGATGTGGTTTTCGGAAAATGGGTTTGTGGTTTGCAAAATGTGTGCCGAATTGGCTTGGATTTTAAAGACTCTTCAGAAAATGTGTTTGTTGGCTTGCAAAGTATCTGCCGAATTGGCTTGGCTTTTAAAGACTCTTCAGAAAATGTGTTTGTTGGTTTGCAAAGTGTTTGCACAATTGGCTTGGCTGTTAAATGGCTTTCAGAAAATGTGTTTTTTGGCTTGCAAAGTATTTGCCCAATTGGCTTGGCTGTTAAAGGGCTTTCAGAAAATGTGTTTGTTGGCTTGCAAAGTGTTTGCCTAATTGGCTTGGCTGTTAAAGGGCTTTCAGAAAACGTGTTTGTTGGCTTGCAACGTGTTTTCCCAATTGGCTTGGCTGTTAAGGAGCTTGCAATAGTTTTCGAATGGATAAAGCATGAATAACCATTTTATTAGATCAGGACTATGTTTAATTGCAAAATTGGCGCTAATTCCGTGACTTCCGCTTAGTGGCAAAATGGCGGCAATTATGTCATATCCGTTTAGCGGCAAGATGGCGCTGAGTGCGTCATTTCCGGTTCGCGGCAAGATAGCGCTGATTGCAGAAGGCACAGAGTGACGACGTCGTTGAATAATTCAAGAGAATGTTCTGTCTATGGTGAGTGTGTTTGTTGGACAGGAGGCTTTAAACATTTGAATCATTCGGTGTACACACTTTGTTCACCATCTTCTGAAGTTACTTGGCATTTTAGTATTGATTGTGTGTGAGTGAGTCTGTGTGTGTGCGAGTGAGAGTTTGTGTGTGTGTGTGTGTGTGTGTGTGTGTGTGTGTGTGTGTGTGTGTGTGTGTGTGTGTGTGTGTGGGCTGTGAGTGTGTGTGTGCTGTGAGTGTGTGTGTGGTTGTGAGTGTGTGTGTGGTTGTGAGTGTGTCCTGTGTGTGAGTGTGTCTGTGTGTATTTGAGTGAGTCTCTGTGTGAGTGTGTGTCTGAGAGGCTGTGTGTGTTTGGAGGGTTGCACGTAAGGTCTCCGGGTGAAAGGGCTTGACGAACAGAACCGCTTAATCCATCTGGAGGACATCGCAGCTTCCAGTATATGTTGTTAATACACAAAATACGTACCTTCCTACCTGTTAAAAACCGCAAAAATTGTGAATTTTTGAACCGTAAATAATTGTGGAAGTCGGGGTAATCGAGAGAGATGTCTATCCTACTTCAGAATTCCAAAAGTGAAGAGGAATGAAGGTAAAGAGAAGCAAGAGCTGAAGGGACAACAGCTAAAGTGCTTGGCGAACATTGGCCGTGCAGGTATCGAGATTGAAAATATTGGGAATTATCGCGTCTGCTCACTGTATTTCATCAACAGTAAGGCATCATTTGTGTTTTTCTTGATTGCTTTGGTATCTAAAAAGTTTCAGAAGTGATAAATCGGGCTGTAAAATTGTAAAATCACCCATGGTTCAGAAGGGGTTTTTACATGCAAAAAGAAAACGCTTCTGAAGCTAAATTTATCATTAAAAAAATCTCCAGACTTACGAGTGGTGTGTGGAAAAGAAGGTTTTCTATCATTATGCTATTGAGATGCATATTTTGGCAAATAATAAAATGTTCTGACAGCTTAAACACACACTCACTTTCAATGGGATATTGTCAATTTGCTGAGGTTGATTATGTCCAATTAACAGCTAACAATTATGCCATTCCTTGGCTTGCATCTGAGTAAAATGTAATTCAAAACCCACGTATGGTTTGCGATTTTTTTAAGGATACTACCAGCTCACCAGCTGTGGGTGACTGAACTGCCAGCCCACCAGCTGTAAGTGACTGAACTGCTAGCCCACCTGCCGTGACTAAGTGAACTGCCAGCCCACCAGCTGTAAGTGACTGAACTGTCAGCCCACCAGCCGTGAGTGACTGCACTGCCAGCCCACCAGCCATGTGTAAGTAAACTGCCAGCCCACCAGCCATAAGTGACTGAACTGCCAGCCCAATAATCCATTCAGTCCACCCTCTCCCCCTTCTCTCTCACAGAGTCTGTCACCTGTTTTCGGCAGAATTTCTGGCAGTTTCTCAGCTGTCAGCCTGCCAGGTCCGAGTGACTGTACTGCCAGGCCTCAGTGACTGAGCTGCCTGGCCTCAGTAACTGAGCTGCCAGCCCAATAATCCATTCGGCCCACAATGTCCATACAAGCCCTCTGGAAACCAGTCCCTTTGGCCCACAACACCCATACTAGCGCAACAGAAATCCCCCCCCACTGGCCAGCAATATTGGAATTGGTGGAGAGGTGGAATATTGCGTTGGGTGACCAGCCCTCCCATGTGATGCTGGGACCCAACGGGTCCCTCTTAGTCTAGTGTTTCTATAAAATATCCTCTCATCCTTCTAAATTCGAGTGAACACAAGCCCAGTCGACCCTTTTTTCCATCATATGTCAATCCCACCATCCCTGGAATTGACCTGGTGAACCTACGCTGCACTCCCTCAATAGCAATAATGTCCTGCCTCAAATTAGGAGACCATAATTCCACATAATACTCCAAGTCATCACATGGTGTCTTGTGAAACAGGAAGTGTCCCATATTGTTCTGAGTTTCACTGATAGCTTTAAGTCTAGAAGGGCAGTGTAAATCAAAGGGCTAAGGTGTAGAGGAGCTTTGTCTGGTGGATATAGAGCATCAGGCTCACCCTTGCAAATGCCTCATTTACGGTATGGACATTTGGTTGGAGTTTGGGCTCTGAGCAAGTGTAAATACATTCCTAGGAATTACATGTGTATTAATGTGTTCAGGATAACTGGAGTGTGAAGCTCATTGGATGAATAACCTGGGGTGGAGATTGCAACCTTCATGTGGTCTACCTTGTTTCGACGAATGCAATCAACCTGGTGTGCACAATCAAATAAGATTAAATAGAACAAGTTGTCCTACAACTTTAGGCTGTGCATGCCATATGCAAGAAGAAGAAGATGAATAACCTAATTTTTGCTGAAGATTAACTGCACTTAGGAAACATACTTAGGGTGAAGAGCAACATTGCAACAAGAAAGATTGAGAAGAGTGTTGTTGGAAATAATGCATTCCTGTTCAACACCAGCCTTCACTGAGAAAAGATTTGCTGGAGGTCCATTAGTTAATATCATGGCACTGTGATTTGTAGAGTGGCTCTTTGACTACAGGGAGCAGATGACTGAAGAGATCTCTGATGATGACTTTCCTTGAGAGAGACAGCAAGGAGATTCCCAGTAGATACCACAGTTGGATTTATCCACTTTCTTGGTTGGTTGTGATAGTACATATGTCTGAGATCCCCCACATATTCTCCACTTTCCAACTGGATGTGATTATACATCATTCTGTATATCACTTGTATAGCCTTCTATACTACTATGCAGCCCATCTCATAAAGCAGGATGCCTTGCTATTTTTTGAATTAGGCTAAGGCTAAGCCCTTCTCAGTCTGCGGCCAGTGAGGATTCATAGCAAGGTTGGGCTGGCAGGCTGCTGTGGGATGGGCTCAGGTATACTTAAGGCTCAAGTACACACATTATATCTTGCTGATGCTGCTCAATGGGATTGTCAGCTAGAAATCAGTGCAATACAGACCACTACAAATGTCCCAGTTGTGTATAAGCATGTTAATCAGCTCTAAAAGCAGCAGAATATAATGTTCTTCATTGTGGTAGTGGTACTGCCAATTGATTGAAATTGGATTGATCAGGTCACTTTGGCTGTAACCTTTTGGCTTTACATCAATGTCTCAAATTTACCTAAGTCAAGAGTATTTATTTGTCTATGCAGTGGGTACAATGTAAATCTTATTTGCTTCAGCTTTACAGGCACATTAGGCCCAACAACAACAAAATAAATAAATACACAATAAATTATCAGCCATTCTGAGTAAATGAGACCACAATAGTGCAGAAACCAAAACACATTAAAGTGCAATAACAATAACAATAAATAAATACACAATAAATTATCATTTATTCTAAGTACTTTAGACTACAAATGTGCAGAAACCAAAGTGCAAATACTTGCACATCTGTAGCTGACTAATTAACCCAACTGTAATAAATTAACCATATCAGAATATCAATTTGTATGTTATAAGGTACATTTGAAATTATATTAGGTCCAGTGGGTGAAAACACTACATCACGGGTTGTTTTGCAAGTTTGAGGCCTATTACAATTGTTTCAGCTTAGAAATAAAATTGGCCAAGAGACACGAACTACAGGGAATTGATGGATAGGTTGTTCATCTGGGTGGAGAGAATATATAATAGTGTCTTCAGGTGTTGATTTTAGGTTTACTGAAACTAAGAGGACATAATTTCAAAGTCCGAATAATATTAGAGTTTGGAAATACAAAAAAAGAGTGGCAGCTGCCACGATATAGAAAGGATAGCGGAATGGATTGGCACAAAGCAAATAACATTTTATGCAGAGAAATATGAAGTGATACAATGTATAATGAGATATCAAAATTAACAGCAATAAATGACACAGTGTTAAGAGATTGCAAAAACTGGAAGACATTCAGGATTGAGTTTAAATACTTGTGAGCAATTAACATTCCGAACAGAGGCGAGATCACAACAATAAGTGAATGTGCTGACCTTTCCAAATCACGTTGGGAAGCCTCAACTAGGGCACTGAGGTTCTGGTTAGGGCAGGCAGGGGATTTATCATGAGAAAACCAGGCAGAAGAGGCGATAGAAGCAACAATTGATCTCTTTGAGGTTAAGAAAGTTTGGGTTGAGAACTGATAGAAACAAGCAAAGCTATGAAGGGCTTTGAAAGAATAAACATAATCTGTTTCTTTAGACAGAGGATAGCTGAAGAAGAAGAATAGTTCTAATTGGATTACTCTTTCATAGAGATGGCATGTTATCTTTGGAATAATAGGCTTGCATTATGGGGAGATACACTGGAGATTGAAGAGTGAGGTGATCTCAATGAAACATACAAAAATGTTATACGGCTTCACAGAGTTGACACAGGAAGGACAATTCCCTTGGTTAAGAACCAAGAATCACAGACTCAAAATAAGGGGTGGGAAATTGAAGACTAAGAAATGTCTTCCCTCAGTGGTTTGTGAACTATGGAATGCTCTTACTCGGAGAGCTGCAGAGCATTGATCACTGAAAATACAAAACACGAATTTCCGGATATCAATGGGATTAAGGGATATGGGGGGAAATGAAGGAAAATGGATCTCAGCTATAAGATCAGATATGATCTTGATGAATGACAGATCGGGCTAGAAGGAACAGTGGCCTTATCTTACTTTTAAAATTCTTATTATGTTCTTAAGCAGCAGATTTCCCAGACTGTGTCATTTGCTTCCATGAACGATTAAAATAAGTCATCAAAATGTCACAAAGTATCTTTTGCTTTTGAAATTATTAGCACACACAGATTCATTGATTTTTTTTTATAAAGAGTTCCCTCAAAAAATGTTTTTGAGGGAACTATTTATAAAAATCAGGGCTTGTGGAAAAATACCAACTTTACTGTAAGAATAGATCTGAAATATTACAAAGACATTTTACTTTATTCATGCAATTTAAGTGAAATACAGAGCAAAAGTCCCTCTCATGGTGCAAGGAGGAATTAGAAAGCAAATGTAAGCATATCTTCCCCCAATTATGCAACCTCTTGATTTCTACAGGGGAATTTATCCACAAATTTCAGGAACTCTTGTGTGTAAAGTGAATGGACAAATAGACAATTGATTATCGGTAAACAATTCAATCGTAACATTTGGGCTTCATCCTCCTATCACACAACATAACAGTGATCGGAAGTAGGTAACCCGCCTCATGTGTCTACCCTGTTGATTTGCACAGCCCTCTTATAATAAAGATTGACAATGAGATTGAAAAGTGTGGGGCACTCCCTGCATCTCACAAGCCATTGCTCAGCAATGTCTGCACTAATCTACTGTGCAATTTCTCAATCTCTGCCATGGCTAACATTTGAGATTCAGAAACTTTGCAGCATCAGAAATCAGCAACTGGATGTCCAGCAAACCACCAGGCAAAATGAAAAGGAAATTGCCGCAGAATTGGAATTTAGCAATGAAAGTAAAACACAAAAAAAAACACACTTTAGAAGACCATTTCAGTTTACTTAGTTTCTATAAAGAAAATAAACTGCAAATTAAGTTCTGGAAGTATATTCCATCTTTTCTTTCTTGATATTGTACGGTCTTTAAAAAAGAAATCAGGTGTTACCCAACTTGTTGTATTGTTCCAGAACTCCAGAACTTACTATTTTCATGTTACTCACAAAGGCTTCAAATTACAATACAATTACAATACCGTTCATTGTAATTTGAACCTCAAATGAAGTTCAAACAAAATTTGGTTTCTGCAGTCATACAACAAGAAGAACAATTAACAAGACACACAACCAACACAGTTCACACAGACATCCATCACAGTGAATCTCCTCACTGTGATGGAAGGCAAAGTCTTGTCTCTCCCCTGATCTCCATTCTTCTCCCGATGTTAAAGCCCCCGGCGGGCGATGGCAAGTCCTGCGTCCGTTAAGGCCACGCTGAGCGATGTAAGGCCTTGCTCCGGGTCTTGATGTTGGAGCCCCCGGCGAGTGATGGCAAGTCCCTTGGCCGTTACAGCCGTGCCGAACAATGTTAGGCTCCGCTCCAGGTCATTTTCAACCCCGCAATTTGGGCGGGAGAAGTTGCCATTCAGGGAGCTCCGAAAAGCGGTCTCCCACCAGGGACCCTCGAGCTCCCGATGTCACCGTCCACCGTACCTGCGCTGGAGTCTCTGAAGCTCCACAGTCGGGTCGCAGACGCGCGCCACCACAGCTCTCCATGCTCCGAAGCCGGCCACTCCATGATAGTAAGTCCGCAGGCTCCATGACTGGAGCTCCCAGGTCCTTCCGGTTGGAGGCCGCTCCACGGTGCTAGGCCCCAACGACAATGGAGACCCGACAGGGAAAAGGTCGTGTCCCCCGTACAGGGAAGATATTTAAAAGTTTCCCCCACCGCCCCGCCCCCCACATATACACAGCTAAAAACAATATATAAACCATTATAAACTATACACTCAACAGGACAATTTTTTTTAAAAAGACAGGCGGACCGCAGAGGCTGCTGTCGCGAGGCGCCACCATTTTACAGTAGTATGTTCTCCAGGATACTGCCTGACCCGCTGAGTTATTCCAGCATTTTGTGTCTTTACACTTTAAAATTATCCTTAGTTCATAATAATTATTAATTGTTGCTTGGTAGGTTTAAATATGGATATGTTTTTTCTCTAGATATCCATGTGCACATTCATATTGCAATTTTTGTGTCTTATTTTTCGAAACCAGCATCTGCAGTTCCTTGTATCTGCTTATTGTAATCTATTTGAACTGAAGAACTGTGCTGTATGTATATTTTGTGCAATGTAATATGGTTGCAAACTGTTTGGAAAATTTAGTTTGCAGCAACCAGTTAAATACTTAAAATGTAAATAGTTTAAGTGCACTTTCTTGCAAAATAAACTATTTTCTCTCAACGTTTTTGCAAAGCTATAAAAATGACAGTGAGGATGATAGTTTTCCCTTGCAACTTTTGAATGATATTGGCAATGTGCTTGGTGAGCGTCCGGTGATTCTTCATCACCCAAAAAATATTTGTTTATTAATTATGTTTTTGTTGATTAAAGCCTCATATATAATGAAGATAATATTTTACATAACAAACCACAACACCAATCAATGGACAATCGTATGCAACATTTAGGCCATGTTAATATGAATAAGCATGGAGCAAAGTGATCGTTTCAATTGACTATATCAGAAGCGTCGTTAAATACAGCCTTCCTTGAAAATTGTTCAGCTTGGATATCATATAAATTGCCATGTTTTTTTAAAGGAAAAAAAATCCTCGACTTTGAAGGAGGTTGGTATTGTGAGAGCACAAAATGATGTGATTCGTGAGTTAAAAACAAAACGATAATCTTAAATGAGTTGAACAAGAAAAACATGACATGCTGGTAAATAGCATGCTGCACAATGCAAAATATGTTTTGTTTAAAGGTGTGCAGAAGCTGGAAGATTACTTCAATCTAACACCGTTGGGAATAACTGCAAGCCATGCATTTTGGAAAAGGAGTGAGAAGCAGGAAACAATTAAGGTGAGCATTATTCCAATTAAAGATAATTTCCTTACACTTGCATTCTTTCCATTTGCGTTAGCTTTGTGTATGAATTAATGAATTCAGTCAAAGCTGTTTCATACATACAGTAAGACCTGAATTTCAACTAATGTAAGATTACATAAAAAATGTCAGAGAAATTTGGTAATCATGAATAATGTATAACTGTCAGCAGAAAATCCAAGGCTATGGAACAAAAAGCAAAAGTCACTGGTAAGAACATATGTCTATTTCAAATATTGCAATCGTCATCACTCACAATATTCATCTTATTGTCAAGTTGAGAAAGAACTGTATGTTAAAAAGCCAACCAAAATGTGTGGGACATGCTAAACGTGATTGTGCCTAAACCTGATAAAGCAGTATGGTTGTGTGAATGCTATAGTCACAGTAAATCATGCCACAGACAGTGCTATCTGTCAACCACTTTCCAAGATTAGTATGAGGTGTTAGCAGAATCAAAGGAATTCATATCACTGAATTTCTCCCGTGTGTACGCACAGTTGAGTGTTAATAAAGTAGTCAAATACCTGACCATCAACTTGTACAAGGTTACCCAATGGAATAGATTCTTCACTCCAGGTTTTTCAGGCCATGATAGATAAAATTGCATGTGAAGTTGATCATTATTTTTATGATTTAATTTTTTTATTGATTGCTATGAGTACAAAAGAAGAAAAGCCGATTTTGCACAAATGTGAATAACATTACATGGATAGAATGTGTAGTTAAAGCAAAGGAAATGTGTTTTCCTTTGCAACAAATTTCAGTCTACTATGGTTTGATGTTTCATGCCAATCGCCTTCACCAAAGGTAGTAGGCATCACATGCAACAGAAGTTGAAAAAGCAGCAGTGGTCGAGTCATTCATGAGGCTGATGCAATATTATGTACAATTCCTTCAAAATATTGCAGTGACACTCATATCAATGCATAGAATGTAATTTGTTTGAAAAGCTTCTCAATTGGAAGATGAGAACAGAGAAATGCATATATAACATACAGGTAAAGCTTAGCAAGTGAAACTACCCCTCCCCATTTATTACAAAACTATGCACATTGAAATTGGCATTTGCTAAGGCTACTTTTGAAATTATAGAAAATGCCCAAACATCCAGGGCTGGATAAGGTTTATGAAGAAACCTTAAAAGGATAAACATAGTTTAGTCAGGGTATGGTAGAGCAGCTGTATCCGTCCCACAGTCATTTTAATGAGTTATCATATGAGCAGGGATGCACCGAATAGACATATAGGTCTTGATAACTATATAACTGAGGGTAAAGGGCCTGTCCCACTAACGCGACTTTTCACCAACTGTCTTCGACCTTCGAGCTCGAGGGCACTCACCAGAAAAACCTCAAGCTGGATCGACCATCAGCGATGAAACCACAAGCCGGATCGACCGTACACACACACACACACACACACACACACACACACACACACACACACACACACACACACACACACACACACACACACACACACACACACACACACACACACACACACACACACACACACACACACACACACACACACACACACACAGCAAAGGCGGGGGCCAGGGAAAGTGAGGTAGCACTGTCTGAAATTCACACCCGCGATGAACAGGAAGGTAAAAGATGGCTGGCACAGTTACGTTAAGTCCTTTAGAGAGCGCGGAGGGGGGGAGAGAAGGGAGAGAGAAAGAGCTAAAAGAAGATATGAGGTTACTTTGGCAAGAAAGGTGAAAGTAAACCCAAAGGGTTTGTACAGCTATATTAATAGCAAAAGGATAACGAGGGATAAAATTGGACCATTAGAGAACCAGAATGGACAGCTATCTGCAGAGCCAAAAGAGATGGGGGAGATATTGAACAATTTCTTTTCTTCGGTATTCACCAAGGAGAAGGATATTAAACTCTGTGAGTTAAGGGGAAAAAGTAGAGTAGCTATGGAAACTATGAGATTCAAAGAGGAGGAAGTACTGGCACTTTTGAAAAATATAAAAGTGGATAAGTCTCCAGGTCCTGACAGGATATTCCCTAGGACATTGAGGGAAGTTAGTGTAGAAATAGCAGGAGCTATGACAGAAATATTTCAAATGTCATTAGAAACGGGAATAGTGCCGGAGGATTGGCGTACTGCGCATGTTGTTCCATTGTTTAAAAAGGGTTCAAAGAATAAATCCAAGCAATTATAGACCTATTAGTTTGACGTCAGTGGTGGGCAAATTAATGGAAAGGATACTTAGAGATAAGATATATAAGCATCTGGATAAACAGGTCTGATCAGGAACAGTCAACATGGATTTGTGCCTGGAAGGTCATGTTTGACAAAACTTCTTGAATTTTTTGAAGCCGTAACTAGGGAAATTGATGAGGGTAAAGCAGTGGATGTTGTCTATATGGATTTCAGTAAGGCCTTTGACAAGGTTCCCCATGGAAGGTTGGTTAAGAAGGTTCAATCTTTGGGTGTTAATGGCGGAGTAGCAAGATGGATTCAACAGTGGCTGAATGGGAGATGTCAGAGAGTAATGGTGGATGGCTGTTGGTCAGGTTGGAAGCCGGTGACCAGTGGGGTGCCTCAGGGATCTGTGTTGGGTCCACTGTTGTTTGTCATGTACATCAATGATCTGGATGATGGGGTGGAAAATTGGATAAGTAAGTATGCAGATGATACTAAGATAGGTGGTGTTGTGGATAATGAAGTAGATTTTCAAAGTCTACAGAGAGATTTGGGCCATTTGGAAAAGTGGGCTGAAAGATGGCAGATGGAGTTTAATGCTGATAAGTGTGAAGTGCTACATCTTGGCAGGACAAATCAAAATAGGACGTACATGGTAAATGGTAGGGAATTGAGGAATGCTGTGGAACAGAGGGATCTAGGAATAACTGTGCATAGTTCCCTGAAGGTGGAATCGCATGTAGATAGGGTGGTAAAGAAAGCCTTCGGTGTGCTGCCTTTATAAATCAGAGCATTGAATATAGGAGTAGGGAAGTAATGTTAAAATTGTACAAGGCATTGGTAAGACCAATTCTGGAGTATGGTGTACAATTTTGGTCGCCTAGTTATAGGAAGGATGTCAACAAAATAGAGAGAGTACAGAGGAGATTTACTAGAATGTTGCCAGGGTTCCAGCAACTATGTTACAGAGAAAGGTTGAACGTTAGGTCTTTATTCTTTGGAGCGCAGAAGGTTAAGGGGGGACTTGATTGAGGTCTTTAAAATGATGAAAGGGATAGACAGAGTTAACGTGGATACGTTTTTCCCATTGAGGGTAGGGAAGATTCATACAAGAGGGCATGATATGAGAATGAAGGGACAGAAGTTTCGGGGTAACGTGAGGGGGAACTTCTTTACTCAGAGGGTGGTGGCTGTGTGGAATGAGCTTCCAGCAGAAGTGGTGGAGGCAGGATCGATTTTAACATTTAAGAGTAAAGTGGATAGGTATATGGACGTGAAGGGAATGGAGGGGTATGGTCTGAGTGCAGGTAGATGGGACTAGGGGAAAACAAATGGTCGGCACGGACTGGAAGGGCCGGAGAGGGCCTGTTTCCGTGCTGTAATTGTTATATTGTTATATTGTTATATTGTTAAAAGGGAGTGAATGGGAGAGAATGGGGAGAAGGGGGGGAAGAAGGAGTGGAGACACTTTTAAGAAGCCAGACAGCTTTTAATAACGTTTAGCGGGCATTTAACATTACCGGTCGGTTTATTACCTTTTATTTCTCAACAAGCTTTACCTTCGACTACATCGATTACCTTTGATTACATTCGACTACCTATGATAGCATTACGACCTACTATGACCTACGTCAACTAAACCTACGAGTAAAAAATATAGATTTTTTCCATGGCGGCGTTTTTAGCGCGGGCATTTTTCAGCATGTTGAAAAAAACGCCGTGATCTAGCTGAGGCCTCGAGTACGCGGGGACTACCCTTGATCATGAAGGAGAGTTACAAAGACCTCCTAGGACCTCGTGTCGACCATGCTGTGAGTATGTCGAGGGCAAACTCTTCTAAACTCGTGAATTAGGTCGCCACAGTGGGACAGAACTTGGAAGCTAATTTAACGCATAGTTTTGTAACATGTATAAAACTTAATTATTATTGGACAGAAATCTTTAGAGTTATCTCTGAAGTTCTTAAAATTAAACTGGACCCAGATCCCAAATTAACAATATTAGGAGTTCCGGATTCAAATCTAATATTAACAGTAAACCAAAGAAATTTCTTGGATTACTGTTTGATAATAGGGAAAAAATTAATATTTAAATTTTGGAACGGAACATTATCCCCTACAATTAAAATGTGGACAGTGGAAATGTTGGAGACGTTGCATTTGGAAAGAATCAGATTTGTCCTAATGGACAAATACGAACTCTTTGAACAGATATGGGCTCCATACACAGAATATTTGAAGGGGTAGCTGTTCTTGGCATCACAACTCAATGGGTACCCGGCAGGATCAGATGAAAATAACTTTCTGTTTTTCTTTTTGATTTGTATACATGTCTCTATTGATAAACCTATTTGAAGTTGCGTTATTCACTATTAAGATGTATACTATATACTATCTTTTTTTAATATATATATATATATATATATATAATACTTTGTTTTAATTAAATACATATAACAAGAATATATACATTTTTTTCCTCTCTCTCTCTCTTCTCTTTCTATATAATCAAAATTATTATTTAATCACTATTCTTATTGATTAAAATCTATTCTTTTCTTTTTCTACTTTCTAAAAAAATAGAAGTTTATAAGAATTACTCGTAACATTCGTATACTTATTGAAATAAGTTGGTTGTGTATTTGAAAAGTTGTTATACCGTTGTTTTGATGGATTACTTCTAATAAAAATATTATTACAATACATTCGATTACCTTTGATTACATTTGACTACCTATGATAGCATTACGACATACTATGACCTACGTCAACTAAGCCTACGAGTAAAAAAATATAGATTTTTTTCCATGGCGGCCTTTTTTGCGCGGGCATTTTTCAGCATGTTGAAAAAAACGCCGTGATCTAGCTGAGGCCTCGAGTACGCAGGGACTACCCTTGATCATGAAGGAAAGTTACAAGACCTCCTAGGACCTCGTGTCGACCATGCTGTGAGTATAAGTCGAGGGCAAACTCTTCTAAACTCACGAATTAGGTCGCCACAGTGGGACAGGCCCTTAAGGATTTTGGCTAATGTTCATACTGAACACATGGGGAACAATAGTGTGCAGTGTGCAATAAATATACTGTACTGCAGGGAAGATTTATCTATTGATCCAGTTTGGATGGTGATCACAATTTTTGTCAAGAAAACAAAACAGTTTGATCTAGATTTGTAGGAACAAGCTTTCAAAATGTTCACTCTAGCTATGGACATGGCCAACTAGGTCTTTTCAGAGAATATGCATACACTCATATGAAAAATGAAAGATAATTTCATGGTATAGAGTTAGCTTCCTCAAAGGCAATCGAAGGAGATATATTGCTTTGTGTAGCACTGCTGAACATGTAATGGATGAGTTGATATTAAGACTTCCGTGAGGTGTTTGTTTCCTAGAGTCACTTTCCATTTTAACCAACTTGTGTTGAGAACTTTATAAAATAGAATGATGTCCTGGCAGACCCATTGTTCCTGCCTGCTCCTGCCAAAAAGAACCCACAGGGTGGCACAGTGGTGCAACAAGCAAAGCTGCTGCCTCACAGTACTAGAGACACAGGTTTGATCCTTATCTGAGAGTGGTGTCTATGTGAACTTCACACATTTTCTCTGTGACCGTCTGGGCTCTGAAGTTGAACACTGTGACTACTTTGGGTACTCCAGTTTCTTTCAACATCCCAGAAACGGTGAGTTTGTAGGTTCACTGGCCTCTGTAAATTGCCTCTTATATGTATGGAATAGGTACAAAAGTAGGATAACATTGATCCAGTGTGAAAGGCCTGTTTTCATGCTATTTCACTCTAAAATCTAAATGAATCTAAGCTTAATCTACTCACCTCCAAATACCATGACTCCATCTTATCCCACCTGCCCAGTCCCTTCCGACCTACATTCTTAAATAACTTTCAATTCCTAGTCCATTGTCTTATCTTTACCATGGACGTCCAGTCCCTTTACACCTCCATTCCCCACGAAGAAGGTCTCAAGTCCCTTCCCAGAGACCCAATTATTTTCCCTCTACTAACACTCACCTCTGCCTGACAGAATTTGTCCTCATCCTCAATAGCTTCTCATTTGACTCCATGAGCTGGGGCTCATGGGCCTATCTTTTTATTGCTTAAGTTGAACTGTCCTTGTTCCAAATGTTCCACTGGCCTCATCCCCCAACCCTTTCACCACTACATCACATGTGCATCGGTCTCCCCCTGTTCTCACATAGAATTTATTGATTTTATTAACTTTACCATTAACTTCTACCTTGCCCTAATTCACTTGGAATATCTTTGACATCTTTCTCCACTTTCTTGATCTCACTATCTCCATCACAGTGGACAGACTATCGACAGACATATACAACAAACTTACTGACTCCCATAGTTATCTGGACAACGCCTTCTCCTACCCGGCCTCTTGCAAATATGCCATCCCCTATTCTCAATGCTGTCTCTGCAACATCTCCTCCCAAGATGAGGCTTTCCATTCTAGAACATCCGAGATGTCCTCTTTCTTTAGTAAACATGGTTTCCCCTTGTTGTCATACATGGATCTCCCACCCACATCTCCTCTATGTCCTATAGTTCTGTTCTTGCTCCTCCTCCCCCATATGGAATAAAGATAGAGTTCCACTCTTCAGCTTTTATCCCACCAGTTTCTGCATGTAACGCATTATTCTCCAGCATTTCTGCCACCTTCAATTTGATTCCACCACCATTCACATCTTCCCATTCCCACCTCTTTTGGCTTTCTGCAGAGATTTCCTATTCAATAACTTCTAGATTCACTCATCCCTTTCCACCAAAACCATTCCTTCCCCAAATACTTCCTACTACAACCACAGGTGATGCACCTGTCGCTATACTTTCTCCCGCACATCCATCCAAGGAACCCAACAGTCCTTGCAGGTGAGACAGTAGTCCACGTGCACCTCTGCTAACTGCATCTACTGCATTTGGTGTTCCCAATGTGGTCTCCTTTACATTGAGACCAAGCGTAGCCTGGGCAACCATTTTCCTAAAATGTTGGATTTTCCTGTTGCTAACCATTTTAATTCCCCCTTCCCATTTCCATATCAATGTTTCTGCCCTGGGCACTCTCCATTGCAGAATGAGACCACGCTGGAAGAAGAGCACCTCATATTCCACAAGTGTAGCTTACAATAAAATGGTATGAACATTGAATTTTCAAATTTTAAGCGATTAACCCCCTCCCACTTCCTCCCAGTCCCTACCATCTATATTATTTCCTCTAGCGCCACATTCTGTGCATCTTCTATCCTTATCTCCTTATCTCACAACTTTTGTGTGTTTTATATTTGATTTCTGGCCTCTCTGTATCGACACATCATTTGCCAGAATGTATCCCTCCCCAACTCACTTCCAGCTTCCTTCCCCCTAGTACAATCAGTCTAAAGGACTGTTCCGATCTGAAATATCACCTCTCCATATTCTCAAGAGATACTGCCTGACCTCAGTAGAGTACCAAGTTACTCTAGCAAATTGTGCCTTCTTTAAAATTAAATAAAAAAATATTCTCATTGTTTTAACATCATCTGCATTCAAGTGGAACAGCCTGAAGTTCAAACGGAATAGCTAAATTACCTCTCAAGAACAATCTTGGCCAAGAATATTTAAAATAGGCAAGAAATATTTATAAACAATTTTAGAAATTAGCACAGGATGAGCAGCATAGAAGGAGTGATTCGGCAAGTTAACAAAATAAGATACCGCTCCAGGTGACCATGTTCCAAGGTGATTTTACATGTAAGCTGTGGTCAGTGATTTACTATGAGCCATGGATAGAATCTGGAAACCAAATGTAAAGGGGAGACAAGCTCACAAAAGGTTGGAGCTTCATATTTGAGCTGGGTATTAACTGGCGACAATGGCAATGACAACAGGCAAGACAGCCTGCCTTCTATAATTTGGGATCCCCTGGGCCAAGGTTCAGTATTTGTTTTGCTTATATGAATAATCCTGTAAGAAGCGTGCTACAAAATAAAAGCACTGCTTCCAAAATCATCACACTAGTTCGTGAAAATCATTTGATGATCGCCACTTTGTGTAGAAATACAACATCCAACATCGGGGAACGTGGTGGTTTTTGACATTTAATTTATTTTGGTTAATATATAACAGGCAACTCATCCAGAAAGAAGCCCTCACAGTGCTTGAGACATTATAGGTTGCTGCTTGATCAGGCAATAGTCCATTGAATAAAGCACTGGAAACCCACTTCTCCAGGTAAAATGCTCACCATCATGAACAAGATGTTTCTTAATCTGCCACATTCCTAGGCCTGATATTCTGACACACTGTGGCACTTATACGATCCCATATGACCATTTATTTTCAATGATTTTTGTGAAGAAACCAATTGGACTTTCAGTTGTGGCAAATAGTTTGCTAATGTTCCTGTAATTTGGAAGGGATCTAGGTTGTTCTCTGGAAGATCAGCCATGATCTCATTGAATGACGGTGCAGCTTAAAGGGCCAAATGGCCTCCTCCTGCACCTATTTTCTATGTTTCTATTTGATTTAGAATACTCTGTGAAGCAAACTCGGTCAGTACATAAAGAGTGTCAGTTTAGGCTCTGTCACCCTACATTCCATCACCACCAAATATATGATTATCATATCTATTAGAAATATGGTGAAAATCATTTGTGGTCAATCTCTGGTGTTCCCCAGGGAAGCTTATGTCCAAACAACATTTATAGTTGAAAGAATTGACTGTAGTTTATGAGAGTGTGGTGGTGTATTTTTAATGAGTGATGCTTACCTATATACAAAAAATTCAAAAGCTGCTTTGATTTCCCCAACTACATTATTCACTATTTATAGTGCTGGAATTAAGTTCACATTTAAGAAATAAAAATAGCAACGTTTCAAGTTGATTAATTGATGTCTTGAAGCACACTTCCTTAGAAATTCCAGCAAAGTCTATTTTTTCACTCAGTTGTTATTTCATGTATTCACCCCAAGTCGCTTCTATTAATACTTAAACGGCAAACATATTTTAAATAAATTTAAAAATAAAAGTTTGACTGCTTCCACTGCATAGGCACATATGGGACGTGTTTGCTAATAAGCTAATACTCATTTGTTACATCGGATCGCTATCCACTGGACACATTTTATTGGAAATACCAGGGGAAATATTTGCAGGAACTTCTTAAAATAAGCAGATGGGTTATTTAAAGATTAATTTGAAGTTGAACTTCATTTCCTGATGAATGAGTCTGCAGGATCACGATTCTTAACTATACCTATGCAAATAAAAACAACAGCTAGCACTTATATTGTGCATCTATTATGGTCAGAATAAATGTTTCAACAAGAATGTTATCAGAGGAAATCTGACACTGTGCCACATAACGAGATGCATTTAGCCACTTCTAATAAGTCATAGAAGTTACATTTAAGGAAAGAGGGGCTAATATGTGCTGAGAGTACACAAATATATCTTGGTAGAGCTTAGAAAATGTCACTGCACAATCAGAAGACTTTGATATTGATAGACATGTCATAAACATTGATACCCAGGCATTTATACATGGAACCCATTCTGTTATAATGAAATTCTCTATTTCTGCCTGTCTTGTTCATCATTTCTCCAGCCAAAAATAGAGGCAGGAAAATTGTTTATTGTGTATATCAAAAGGACGAAGTAAAACTGGCCTCATTAACGAGAATTGCTTCAATCTTTTCTGGAGCAACTGATGAGTATCTGCTTCCAGTGAATTTGCCTGGGCTAGAAGGGATAATGATAAGGAAGGATGAGGCTTGGAAGGAAAATGAATTCAATAAGGTTAATTCAGACTGCCACACAGTCACAATTATTTGGAAAGCAATTAGTGTATGGTAAATGGATTTTTAAATTATTTTTCTCTATTACCTTTCTTGTAAACACAGGTCTCATCAGCATTTTTGTTTGTTCTAGAACATAACCTTTCAGGGAAAATGTACCTTTAAAATCATTGAAAAGAGGAAAGAAGATATTAGAGAGGTGACCTCAATGTTTTGTTGGCATTGCTCTTTATGTACTTATACACTAGCTCACCCTTCTGATAGAAGTTGTCTTGTAATACATAGTGAGGGTGGCTCCCTTGGAAACTGACTGTGGTGAAAACTATAGCCTGTTCTATAATCAAGAAATGATCCACTCTTTCAATTTACAAGTTGATGACGTTCCAGCAGCACTTGACATCCATTTCCGAATGTGCCCCTGTGAACAGTCCGTAAATCAGAGAGTCTTCTGTTATAGCACTTTTCAGCATAAACTGTGACAAGGACCCTTGCATCCTTCTCCAGGCTCGCTTCGTAAATCCACACTCTGCAAAGAGGTGGGCAATCGTCTCCTCACCGTTGCAGCCATCCTGAGGACAGCCAGCTGGTAGTAGGGTTCCGACATTGCAAAATGGATCTGACTGGGAGGGCCCCTCTCACCACCAGCTAAGCAAGACCTTGGTGCTTGTTGGTGAGTTCTGGCAATGTTCTGGCAAGTTCACCAAACAAACTGGGCTGCCTGTTCAGGGAACTGCACCACAGGATCCATCGTCTTTTTCCCTGCAGTGCCTGCTGGATGTTCCATGCTGCCCACTGCCTGATGGACTTATGGTCAAAGGTGTTGATCCAGAAAAACCTTTCCATGAAGGACTGCCTCTCTCGTACACAGTTTGGCACCAGCTATATTGCCACCACTTCGCTATAATAGTCTTAAATACAGCCCATGCCACATTTGACCTGTGGATTCATTTCTAAGCTCGTTTCTACCTGTTATGTCTTGGGTGTTTCCTTTTCAGCACTTACATATCTGCCAACTAATTGAGAGATGTGCTTTTTTATGTCTTTGTTCTGTTTTCACATATGCATGTTGCTGCAAGGACATCATTCATTGGCTATTCTTAATTTATCCTGAAGAGACTTAGGATACAACTGAATGGCTTTCTGGGTCACTTCAGAGGATAATTAAACTTAATTACATTGCTGTGGAACAGCAGCCACATTAATAAATCAAATAGGGTTATTTTTATGATGACAATCCTCCAGTTTCCTAGGTCATTATAAAATAGCTTTCCTTTTAAGTTCCAGAATATGTAATTAATTAAATTCATATTACATAGCTGGACTGATGGCATTTGAGCTCATAGTTGAGAAGTCTTCTGATCATCTTTGCATTTGTACAGATTCTAAACTCTTAGGTAGACACAAAATGCTGGAGTAACTCAGTGGGACAGGCAGCATCTCTGGAGAGAAGGAATGGGTGAAGTTTTGGATAAAGCCCCTTCTTCAAACTAAACTATTAACCTTTTACATTTTAAGATAATTCTCTTCCAGTTTCTTTAAGATAAACTGCATCCAGTTTCTAGGGTTACACGTTCATAGAGGAACCTGTAGGGATTACACATTACTTGCTCCAAAAGGGGCTCTTGGCAAGCTTAACGCAGATGACTATCTGCATTTAACGCAGATAGTCATCATCATGTACATCCCCATGTTCTTTGCTGGCAGGTACAATGAGGATGAGAAATAAGAGAAGCAAAAACAAGATGCCCAAAAACTGAAGTACCATTAGTGAAAACAGTGCACTAAATGTAACTCTCGCCCAAAATAATATATTATTCTTTTGTTTGTGCACTGATAAATAGTAAGATTAAACGAGAACTTACCAGTTTGAAGTTTGATCTTTATTTTATGAGGAGTCCAGTTGAGGGACTACGTGAATAGAAGCCCGTACAGCCGTTGGTGCGTCAATCTTCAAAGCAGCGGAAATGAATTCACTGCTAACAATGACCGAAGTATAACGGTAGGATGATAAAACTAGAACTACCAGATGAGATCTATGAGGGTGGGAGCGGAGGGCACGTAGTCCCTCAACTCGACTCCTCATAAAATAAAGATCAAACTTCAAACTGGTAAGTTCTCATTTAATCTTACTATTTTACTTCGGAGTCACGTGAGTGACTACGCGAAGACTTCAAAGCACTGTGAATTCACGCCGCAGACTCAAATCCGACGTTCACACTGCCTGGATTGACTCAAAGGTCGTTAACAATCAATCATGCATCAGTAATACATTTGTTAAATGAAATAACAGTTTATTTACAAACAAATCATAACAAACCCTAACTCAGGGGAAAAGTGTAACAGTACTGACACCAGAATCAGCAAACACCCCAAGCCTTGAAATCGGCTTGTGATAAAACCTCTGAAAAGTTAGCTCACTGGACCATCCTGCGGCCGCGAGGACATGGTCTATTGGCAAGTCCATCGCCCTTGCCACGGAAGTTGATGCCGCCCTGGTGGAATGAGATTTGAATTTATCAGTATCAATTCCAGCACTTGCCAGGACCCACTTTAGCCACCTTGAAATCGTTTGCACCGACACCTTACTGTGTGTTTTTTTTTTTTTGTTTTTTTTTTGTGACTAATAAACAAAGCCAACTCTGTTCCTCTCAGAGGTTTAGTAATCTCAATGTAACGAGATAAATGTGAGACTACACAGAAGCGATCATCTGCGGGGTATGCTGAAAACACAATCTTACATCCTGTCATGCCTCTTCTATTATGTTTAAGCAAATCATGGACATAAAATATAATGGCATCAGCCGACACATGCATTCTATCTAGCCGTAGCTTTTGCAACATTTGTACATGTTGAGCTGAAACCAACGCCATGAGCATGACCACCTTCATAGATAATTTGGCTACTGATAGGTTTGTAACCGGAGCCCACTGGCGAAGAACCAATAAAAACCTCACTCACATTCGAAATACCGGCATACCTGGGTTTAGGAGGATTAAAATTGAAGAAACTCCCTTCATGAATCGTGATAACTAACGGATGTGTCCCTACTGTATGCAATTCTGCATTCATAGGTAAATAAGAAGACAGAGCACTTCTGGCTGAATTAATCGCACTGTAACTTAATTTTTTGGTCAAAATAAAGAGTTGACAAACTCCAATACATCCGTGATCCCTGCAGTGTAATATACAATATTCTGCTGTAGGCAGAATTACTCCCACTTCCTTATATAGGTGATGTATTACTGCTGCTGTGTACTATCCCTGCAGGCCGACGTGAGAACATCCACAGTCCGATGAGACAGTCCTCTCCCCAGGTATGGCCTCCTTAAAATCTGCAAATTAACAGATCAATACGATCATATACAGGATGTTGATCCCCAGTGACTGGATTTACCAGTAGATTTTTATTCTTGGGCATAAGCATGTAAGGCTCCCTAGCCATTTGTAATACAACGGGAAACCATGCTCGTGTAGGCCAATCTGGCACTACCAATACCCCTGAAGCGGAGTCCTCTTTGATCTTTTGCAAACATCTGCTGATGAGACAGAATGGAGGAAATACATACACAAACACTCCTCCCCCAATGCAGCGAAAATGCATCCACTGCTACTGCCCAGGATCTGGTTACCATGAAACATATCTAGGTAACTGATGATTTAATCGAGATGCAAACAAGTCAATATCTGGTAATCCATACTGATCAATCATTTGGTTAAATACATCCTGATTTAACATCCATTCAATGTTGTCATTAAACTGACGTGACCTCTTCCTGGCAAATAAAGTGCTGAAAGCCAGATATTTTGGTCAATACACCAGCTCCAAATCTGGTTAGCCAGTCTATCACAAGACTGTGACTTAACTCCACCCATGTGGTTTACATATGGCACTGCTGTGGTGTTGTCAATCTGACCTGCACATGCAGATCCCTCCTTGTAGAACAATAAGCTTTGAGCCCATACCAGGTGCCCAACAACGCTAAATAATTAATCCCTCTTAATTGAGGAAGCGATGTCTCATCCACATTCCCATCTGCCTCCACAACTAGAAGACATATCTGTTGCACCCCAACCCAGTGCACTTACATCAGTCTGTAATATCAGTGACGGTGATTCCACCAAAACCTTCCTTAAATTTTTTTGAAACATGTACTATCCACCATTGTATGTCAGCAATCGCCCCAGCTGACAACTGCTTAGGCCTATCAAAAATGGCCCCTTTGTATTCTCAGTGCCTGTTCCTTTGATCGTTGTAATTGTTGATAATGCAGAGGACCATACTGCACAGCTGGAAAGGCTGCAACAACTTCCCAATAAAACTGGCTACTTGTCTAATCGAAGGCCGTTGTTCTCCAACGAGATTAACACAGTCCTCAATTAACTGATTCAATTTATCCCTGGGCAAAGTTACCAACATGTGATTGGAATTAATGGTAAATCCCAGATAATCAATAATTTGGACTGGTGATAGTTTAGATTTATCTGGGTGAATAACAAATCCCATTTGTTCAAAAGTGATTTTAACAACTGAAACTGATGATTGAGTTTCAGCATGAGTCTTTCCAACAATCAGAATATGATCTAAATAGGCTATTACCACATGCCCCTGAGCTCTAAGTAATGCTAACACAGGTTTTACCAATTTAGTAAATAATCTAGGAGCTGAAGTTAATCCATTCGGCAATGTCCTGAATTGCCACAGCTCAGTCATCCAAATAAATTTCAAATATCTTCTATCATCACCATGAATAGACACTGCATAATACGCATTCTTTAAATCAATGGTTGCCATATAATACCTTTGGACACTAGATGTTTTCCCGTGGTAAAGGTCTCCATTTTGAAATGCCTATAACAAACAAATTTGGTCAAATTCGATAAATCCAGAATAATTCTACATCCCCCAGTCTTTTTAGATCTGGGAAATATACTTGACAGAAATTGTTGACTTTGATAGACAGAAGACTCAATTACCCCTTTCTTATGCAACGACTGAATCTCTGCTTGAATAAGCACATTTTCCTCATCTGAAAAATAAGTTTACGACTAGGAAAATGTTGATTAGGTAGACTGTCCTTATAGTAAAATCCAATTTTTCACCCCTTCAATACACTAAGTATGAACAAATCTGATGTCAACTGCTGCCATTGTTTGAGAAACAATTTTAACCTTCCCCAATTTGAACAGGAACATCAGTTAATTCATCGTCTGTCAATGTTATATTCCTTACCAGCATCTTTCCTTGCGGCCTTGTTGTCCTCGACTTCTTGTAGAGAACCTTTTTTGCCTTGCTTCCAGCTGGCTTAATGAGGGCCATGGTTATAACAACCTCATGACAGTCTTTGACCCTTTTTGCAAGGTTACCACCAAACAACAGATTTCGTGGTGGTACACTGGTCGGTTTGCACAACTCGCCAAATTCGGGTTAGCACTGGCCTAATAGCGGCCCTCCCGATATTATTAATTTCAAAATGCATTACAAAGGAGTCCCAGTTCATCCTGGTGTGCTTCAACCATATCGTTTGTATCAATAACTTTCACCACAGCTGTAATACCTGCTGACAACAGTTTAAGCACTTTTTTAAACTTCATCTCCTGGGCCCTAGCAGGCAAACCCATCTTTGACCAAATTTGGTGATTAACCACCGGTACCTTCAGGAGATGACAATTAACAGGAGCTTTATAGTTTTTTGCTACTTCATCCATAGCTAGCTCCTGTAACTGGTGGGAGAGCATATACTGAATGGCTTCGGCCAATTCTACATCAATCGCCTTTCCTGCCTCTCTACACTCAGCAAACATCCCAGCAATGTTCGGAATTACCTCCAACCGAACACCTTTACTGCTCTCCCCCAGCATAGAATCAGTGTCAGCAAACTGCACTGGTAGAACATCCTCCTCACAGGCAGGATAGTTCTGCAGCCCTGAAACAGGTGCTGCTAGCACAAGCTCTCCATCAGCCTGGCTTGGGCACCACTCCTCCTCACGGAGCTGGTCCCTGTCGAGCATTCTTTTGTAATAGAATCTCGACGTGGGAGAGCCGTGAGCAAACGGACTCTCCAATGGAGGGTATAACCTCCAGGCCCGACTCATTTACGGGCCACAGAGACTTGCCAGTGGCCTTCCGCCCTACTGACAAGCCTCCACTGCCCCCCGGCAGTGGGTCCGCAACCACTGGCTGTGTAGCCAGCACCGGACCAGGTGTACCAGACGGGCCTCCATCCTCAACACTCTCCTGGCCACTTTCCTTTCTACCCCCGGAGCGCCTTGCCGACACCTTCTTCACTTTCTGCAACATTCTCTAAGAACCCCAAACCGTCGCAGAAAATGACATGTGGTAAAAAAAATGTAAAAACCTTACCTCCGTTTAAACTTGTTAACGAAGAACTGCAAATGCTGGAGAATCGAGGGTGAAGTCTGAAGAAGGGTCTCGACCCGCAACGTCGCCCATCTCCTTCGCTCCTTAGATGCTGCTGCACCCGCTAAATTCTCCAGCTCTTCGTATAACCCGCGGTTTAAACTTACCGCTCGGAGGAGCGCTGCTGCTCCAACCGGCCGACTGCACCAGCGTCTGACGTCATGACGCACCAACGGCTGTACGGGCTTCTATTCACGTAGTCACTCACGTGACTCCGAAGTAAAATGTATTCTCATGTCTAACTCTGCCACTTGCTTTATAATTACTTAATCATTTATCAACATGCAACAACATTGAGAGGTCCATTTACTGTATGATCCTTCTTTCTTGCATGATTAGCTAATGACTGTGAGGGCCTGGTTTCAACATGTAACTAATGACCTAAACTATGAAACTGGAATATGATCAAATATAGAATTACATGGTGCAGAGGATATGACATTTCCACAGTTTATGGGGAATCCTGTAGAATGGGAATAATTGGTAACAATGCATGCCGGATTAGGCTGGGCAATTCAGCAGATAGAAAGCTATGGGACAATGGAAATGGAGCATGAAACCCCATCACATGATGATGTATTTACATGAAATAGGTTAAGCCATTTGTAGTCTTGGGCCAGCTTATTAATTCAATGAGACTATGGTGATCTGATTTTAGCCTCAATTTATTTTCCTGCCTGTCCACTGTAATAGTAAGATTAAATGAGAACTTACCAGTTTGAAGTTTGATCTTTATTTTATCAGGAGTTCCGTTGAGGGATTACGTGAAGACCCCGCCAGCATGCATGCACATTCTTCAAAGCAGCAGTGTGAAATCACAGATAACAGAAGTTGACTAAATAAGAGAACTAAAATACCAGTTGACCTTTATATAGAGGGTTGGGAGCGGAGGGCACGTAATCCCTCAACGTAACTCCTCATAAAATAAAGATCAAACTTCAAACTGGTAAGTTCTCATTTAATCTTACTATTTTACTTCGGAGTCACGTGAGTGACTACGTGAAGATTTCAAAGCTCTGTGATTTCATGCCGTGGAGACGAGTCCATGCATCACACACTGCATCAGTGAAGAGTGAATTTTAATAATGCATTCAGACATGACATAGGTATAGACATGTTGATGCTATTAATGGAAAATAATGATAATAGTAACCTCCCTCAACTGGGAGGAACTATAACACAGACCTAAAATAGATTTGGCAAATACCCCCTATCTGGCAAAGGGTATATCTGCAGCCGCCAGGATGTGGTCCCGCTGGATGTATTCCTGCTGCTGACAAAGTTGCAGCCTGGGTGGAGTGAGACTTGTATGTCAGTGTTCACTCCTGTATCTCAGAACCTGGAGATGGTTTGTAGTGATATTTTCTTATGAGGCTTCATGTGACTAACAATCATAGCTAGTTCAGAGTCCCGAAGGCTCTAGTGACCTTAACATACTGGTGTAGATGTGTGGCCACACACAACCAAAGGTCCATGGGATATGCAAACAAAATAAAATCTTTATTTTATGAGGAGATCCGTTGAGTGATTACGTGAAGACCCCGCCAGCATGCTTGCACGACATTCTTCAAAGCAGCAGTGTGAAACCACAGATAACAGAAGTTGACTAAATAACCATATAACATATAACCATATAACAATTACAGCACGGAAACAGGCCCTCTCGGCCCTTCCAGTCAGTGCCGACCATTTGTTATCCCCTAGTCCCATCTACCTGCACTCAGACCATACCCCTCCATTCCCTTCACGTCCATATACCTATCCACTTTAATCTTAAATGTTAAAATCGATCCTGCCTCCACCACCTCTGCTAGAAGCTCATTCCACACAGCCACCACCCTCTGAGTAAAGAAGTTCCCCCTCATGTTACCCCGAAACTTTTGTCCCTTAATTCTCATGTCATGCCCTCTTGTTTGAAACTTTCCTACCCTCAATGGGAAAAACATATCCACGTTAACTCTGTCTATCCCTTTCATCATTTTAAAGACCTCAATCAAGTCCCCCCTTAACCTTCTGCTCTCCAAAGAATAAAGACCTAACTTGTTCAACCTTTCTCAGTAACATAGTTGCTGGAACCCTGGCAACATTCTAGTAAATCTCCTCTGTACTCTCTCTATTTTGTTGACATCCTTCCTATAACTAGGCGACCAAAATTGTACACCATACTCCAGAATTGGTCTTACCAATGCCTTGTACAATTTTAACATTACTTCCCTACTCCTATATTCAATGCTCTGATTTATAAAGGCCAGCATACCAAAGGCTTTCTTTACCACCCTATCTACATGCGATTCCACCTTCAGGGAACTATGCACAGTTATTCCTAGATCCCTCTGTTCCACAGCATTCCTCAATTCGCTACCATTTACCATGTACGTCCTATTTTGATTTGTCCTGCCAAGATGTAGCACTTCACACTTAACAGCATTAAACTCCATCTGCCATCTTTCAGCCCACTTTTCCAAATGGCCCAAATCTCTCTGTAGAATTTGCATACTTACTTATCCAATTTTCCACCCCATCATCCAGATCATTGATGTACATGACAAACAACAGTGGACCCAACACAGATCCCTGAGGCACCCCACTGGTCACCGGCTTCCAACCTGACAAACAGCCATCCACCATTACTATCTGACATCTCCCATTCAGCCACTGTTGAATCCATCTTGCTACTCCGCCATTAACACCCAAAGATTGAACCTTCTTAACCAACCTTCCATGGGGAACCTTGTCAAAGGCCTTACTGAAATCCATATAGATAACATCCACTGCTTTACCCTCATCAATTTCCCTAGTTACCGCTTCAAAAAATTCAAGAAGGTTTGTCAAACATGACCTTCCAGGCACAAATCCATGTTGACTATTCCTGATCAGACCCTGTTTATCCAGATGCTTATATATATTATCTCTAAGTATCCTTTCCATTAAATTGCCCACCACTGACGTCAAACTAATAGGTCTATAATTGCTAGGTTTATTCTTTGAACCCTTTTTAAACAATGGAACAACTTGCGCAGTACGCCAATCCTCCGGCACTATTCCCATTTCTAATGACATTTGAAATATTTCTGTCATAGCTCCTGCTATTTCTACACTAACTTCCCTCAATGTCCTAGGGAATATCCTGTCAGGACCTGGAGACTTATCCACTTTTTATAGTTTTCAAAAGTGTCAGTACTTCCTCCTCTTTGAATCTCATAGTTTCCATAGCTACTCTACTTTTTCCCCTTAACTCACAGAGTTCAATATCCTTCTCCTTGGTGAATACCGAAGAAAAGAAATTGTTCAATATCTCCCCATCTCTTTTGGCTCTGCAGATAGCTGCCCATTCTGATTCTCTAATGGTCCGATTTTATCCCTCGTTATCCTTTTGCTATTAATATAGCTGTAGAAACCCTTTGGGTTTACTTTCACCTTTCTTGCCAATGCAACCTCATATCTTCTTTTAGCCTTCCTAATTTCTTTCTTAAGATTGTTTTTACATTCTTTATACTCCTCTAGCACCTCATTTACTCCATGACTCCTATAATTATTGTAGATATCTCTCTTTTTTCGAAACAAGTGTCCAATTTCCCTTGAAAACCATGGCTCTTTCCAATTTTTACTATTTCCTTTCAACCTAACAGGGACATAAAAATTCTGTACTCTTACAATTTCCCCTTTAAATGTCCTCCATTTCTCTTCTACATCCTTCCCATGAAACAAAGTGTCCCCAATTCACTCCTTTAAAATCCTTACGCATTCCCTCAAAGTTAGCCTTTCTCCAATCAAAAATCTCCACCCTAGGTCCAGTTCTGACTCTCTCCATAATTATATTGAAACTAATGGTATTGTGATCACTGGTCCCGAAGTGCTCACCAACGCATACCTCCGTCACCTGAAGAGAACTAAAATACCAGTTGACCTTTATATAACCATATAACAATTACAGCACGGAGACAGGCCCTCTCGGCCCTTCCAGTCCGTGCCGACCATTTGTTTTCCCCTAGTCCCATCTACCTGCACTCAGACCATACCCCTCCATTCCCTTCACGTCCATATACCTATCCACTTTACTTTTAAATGTTAAAATCGATCCTGCCTCCACCACCTCTGCTGGAAGCTCATTCCACACAGCCACCACCCTCTGAGTAAAGAAGTTCCCCCTCACGTTACCCCTAAACTTCTGTCCCTTAATTCTCATGTCATGCCCTCTTGTTTGAATCTTCCCTACCCTCAATGGGAAAAGCTTATCCACGTCAACTCTGTCTATCCCTTTCATCATTTTAAAGACCTCAATCAAGTCCCCCCTTAACCTTCTGTGCTCCAAAGAATAAAGACCTAACTTGTTCAACCTTTCTCTGTAACATAGTTGCTGGAACCCTGGCAACATTCTAGTAAATCTCCTCTGTACTCTCTCTATTTTGTTGACATCCTTCCTATAACTAGGCGACCAAAATTGTACACCATACTCCAGAATTGGTCTTACCAATATAGAGGGTTGGGAGCGGAGGGCATGTACTCCCTCAACGCAACTCCTCATCAAATAAAGATCAAACTTTAAAATGGTAAGTTCTCATTTAATCTTACTATTTTACTTCGGAGTCACGTGAGTGACTACGTGAAGATTTCAAAGCTCTGTGATTTCATGCCGTGGAGACAAGTCCATGCATCACACACTGCATCAGTGAAGAGTGAATTTTAATAATGCATTCAGACATGACATAGGTATAGACATGTTGATGCTATTAATGGACAAATAATGATAATAGTAACCTCCCTCAACTGGGAGGAACTATAACACAGACCTAAAATAGAGTTGGCAAATACCCCCTATCTGGCAAAGTGTATTTCTAAAATGTTTGGAAAATCGTTCATTAGACCATCCTGCAGCCGCCAGGATGTGGTCCCGCGAAATGTCCATCCCCTGCTGCTGACAAAGTTGCAGACTGGGTGGAGTGAGACTTGTATGTCAGTGTTCACTCCTGTATCTCAGAACTTGGAGATGGTTTGTAGTGATATTTTCTTATGAGGCTTCATGTGACTAACAATCATAGCTAGTTCAGAGTCCCAAAGGCTCTAGTGACCTTAACATACTGGTGTAGATGTGTGGCCACACACAACCGAAGGTCCATGGGATATGCAAACAATTCTAGTTTGAGACCTAATGTCCCTGGTGTATTTTGCTGATTAAGTCATAACATAAATGTAATTTCCTGCAGAATAATCATCTTGTCCAGTCACAGCTATGCAAAAACTGGACCCGTTGTGCTGACTCAGCGCCATGAACATAACCACTTGGTTAGTGAGCCAAGGACAGGGATGTTCCAATGTTAACATCCCATATCTCTGTGTACCTGGCCTGGGGGGTGTCGAGTTGAAGATACCCTTCATAATCTAGATCTCAGGTGACCAGACAGAGTTGATTCTGCTCCTCGCAGCCAATATGCTGGGAAGGCATGTGCGACACAATAAATGGCACTCTATTAATGATTGTCAAACCCCATATGGAAAACTGAACTTCAAGACGTCAGTCATCCGTGTCAACTTATATGTAATAACAAAATACTTCCCATCTCTTATGAGGGAAGTACTGTTTATTTGGGGCTATCACTGCAATTGCAGTGAGCAAGTCCATAGTTTGGTTTAACAATCCTAGCTGCAGGAAAACGGTCTTCCAAGTCCGCAAGTCAATGAATTGATTAATGTATGCAGAGGATGGTTTCCCGAGTCATGGCTAACCAGAAATTTTGTGCCTGGAAATAACCATATAAGGTTCTATCATCATTCCCAACATCAGCGGGAATCATGGCTGTATAGGCCAGTCAGGCACTACAAAAATGCCTGAAGCGGGAAATTGCTGAATTTGCAAGACCCGTCTGATAAGGTAAAATGGAGGGACACAAAGAGCATTCTTCCCCAGTGTAGCGAGAATGCATCCATCGCCACTGATATGCCACGTATTTTGCAACTGGTGATTGAGCCTGGATGCAACATTTTGATCTTTAGGTGTTCCATCGAGCCCACAATGTCCTTAAATACTTGCGATCCAACATCCATTCTGTTGTCATTGCGTTTACATGATGATACACTAATGCCAAATGAAGTTAGATAAACTATTACCGGATACTTTGAATTGATTGCACCCATGTGATTAACATATAACAGCACCAGAGTGTATCAAGTTAGACTTGAGTATGCAGATTATGCATATTTGCACAAACCTTTACTCCACAGAACGCACCTAGTGTGAATAGGTAGTTGATACCATACAACTGAATAATTGGTAACTCATGCAACCCCATCCGCTTCCGTAACTAAAGGTGGCATTTAGTAATTATCAATCTTTGAGCAATAGCATCAGTAATTAACTGACAAGTACTGATGAAGGTTAGTGGGGCAATGTTGAATACTGTTTGTCCACTATGGTGACTTTGATAGTTTCAGCTGGGAATAGCATAGGTCTGGTAGTAATGACCTACATGGTATCCGTGAGCTTGCTCCTTTGCACGCCGTATAGCTCTGATGATGCAAAAGGCGCAAATAGCACAGCTGAAAGCCAATATATTGCCAAACCCAGACAATTTAACAGAGTTAAAGGTAATCCTAATACTCAATAATTTCAGTTGGTATCAACTTAAATTTAACTGGGTGGATGAGAACCTAATTTCTGCAGAATAGTTTGTGGCTGATACCACTGATTTGGCAAAATACAGTGTTTTTAGAACATCATCCAGATAGCCCATAACAATAGCTTTTAGTTCTGAGCAGCCGAGCACTGGTTTTAGTAATTTGGGAAATAGCCTGGGGCTGAAGTTTGCCCATTTTGCAATGCTTTTGACTGTAACATTGTTTCATCCAGCTAAATTTCAAATATCTTTGGTGAGCCCTGTGAGTCGAAAACTGTTCCCCTGTTGTTAGACAGTAATGAAGTTTTCTATTCAGAAAAGTCTATACTGCATATGTGAGTTGAACCAGTATCTTTCATTGTGACAATGAGCGGCCTGCAACTGTGGCCTGTCTTGAAAGGCAACTCTGTCTTGCATAAAACAAATGTAAATTTACCAACTTGTAAATGGTCCACATACCTCATATTTCGGAAAGAACCAGACCCACCTACCTTCATGGTTATTGATGGACTTGTGGTAAGCCCAAAGGACCCTGGTGCGGGTTCTAATTCCGTCCCAGATTTGGAGAGTAGGATTGCTGGGGTGCATGAACCCAATTCCATGAGGACTGGTTTGGGCCTTGGCCTGCAAGGCCTGCGCCCAGTTTTGAAGCTGCCACTAGCTTCAGTGCAACGCTTGCTATCGATAGAGGCGTGGGGTGTGTTGTTGTCGTGGTACCTTGATAAGCCGGACAGCTTTAATTCTTCATCCGGGTCTTACCTGTTTGGGCAGGTTCATGAAGAGAGGATTCGGCGGCTGGACATTGCTGGCCTCACTTGAACCTGCAGATTTGGAATTTAAGGTAGGTCCGATGGCGTTTTTCTGGAAGCAGTTCATTTTGAAGTGTGCATTGTACCCCCACATAACGCTGTTCACTGCTGGTCCTTTCAGCAACAATTTTGCAGGTGCATGTTATCCCACAGCCGGCACCTGTTCTAGTAATGATGTGGCATGAGGTGGCTGCTCTTTCACGAGGGAACTGGCCTTCAGCTTTCTTCGTTAGCGAAGGTCTTGATGCCATGCCAGAATTTTCTGGAACCTCACGCTTGTACTCCAGTATGTTGCCTGGACGTACTTCCAAGTCTTCCGCTTCATGCGAGATACGTAGGTGGTGGACCTTCCAGCCCGGACTCTGCTGAGTCTACGGGCTCATCCGCCGGTGGTATTGTCGCAGCCTGGACACTGTCGAGTCTCCGGCCTTATCCGCAGGCGGTGAATCTTCAAGCCCGGACCCTGCCGAGTCTACGGGCTCATCCGCCGGCGGTATATTCGCAGCCCGTACCCTGCCAGGTCTCTGGGCTCACCGTCAGCGGTATATTTCTACTGATATGCCATACATGTATCAAATCAAGATGGAGCATTTGTGGGATGAGCGCTCTCTGATGCTATCCATGCTCCACATGGGTAAACGTCCGAGGACGTACTCACGTTGGAGGGGGAACGTCCTGGCCTGCCCAGGCCTTTTAAACTCCGTTGAACCTCTCTGGGCTGCTGGAGTCTGAAAAATAGCACCGGCCATCTGTACTTCTGCGGTCCGCAGCCGTGTCTTCCACACGGTCCCCGCGGCCGGGTTCCCCGAGCCGGGTTTATCCCGCAGCTTGTGTTTATCACACGGTCAGGTTTCCCCAAGCAGGGTTCATCCCGTGGTAGTCCTCCCACGGTGCCCGCAGCCGGGTTTCCCTGAGTCGGGTTCATTCCGTGGTAGTCTTCCCGCGGTCCCCGCAGCCAGGTTTCCCCGAGCCGGGTTCATCCCATGGTAGCCTTCCCCATGGTCCCAGCGGCTAGGTTTCCCCTCCCCCCCCCCCCCCGAGCTGGGTTCACCCCGCGGTTTGGCTTCTCCGCGGTCCCCGCGGCCGGCTTTCCCGAAGCCGGGTTCACCCCGCGGCCAGAATCTTCCCGCGATCCCCGCTGCCGGGTTTCCCCCCCTCCCCCCCGATCCGGGTTCACCCCGCGGCCAGAATCTTCCCGCGGTCCCCGCAGCCGGGTTTCCCCGAGCAGGGTTCACCCCATGGCTTGATTCCTCTGTTGTCCCAGGTTCCCCGCGGATTCCAGTCCGCTGTTTACCACAGCCGGGATCCCTCGCAGTCCCTGGAGACACGCATGCTTGCTGGCGGGGTCTTCACGTAGTCACTCACGTGACTCCGAAGTAAATTCCTTGACTTCCCCATAGTCCAAAATTCAACCTAATTATTTGCACCAGCTGTCGAAAGGGCCTGTCCCACTTGGGCATCATTTGCGCGTCATTTACTTGACACGCCAGCAATGACTGACGTGCGACTGTCGCGTGAAAATCATCTAGCAGTACGACAGTCGCGCGCTTTGTTCTTCAGGGCCCTGCTTCTTTTGGGAGCCATTGCGATGTTGTTCGTACTGTCCTGTTATTTTAGTGCGATCTTCGTGGCAAGGATTTCCCAGTTAAAAATGTTCAAAACTCGGCGCGCTTTATACCCAGGTGATCACGTGGTGCGGCGCTCAAATGGCACGCCGACGCATGGTTATGGACATTGACGCATGGTGACGCAATGTTCGTGTGTCACCGTGCGTAACCATGCGTCACCACACGCTACACGTATGCCATCAGTACGTCAGCGTGTGCAAAGGATACATCACGCAGGTGGCGCGCGAGGATTTTGAACATTCCAAAATCTTGGCGCGATATGGTAGAACCGATCGTTACCGCACGTCACTGCATACGCCACCATGCCTCACCACGCGCTACGTGCGCTTCACGACGCACCAACCAATTTTTAGGATGTTGCGTAAATGATGTGCAAATGACGCCCAAGTGGGACAGGCCCTTAACTCACAAATATAATTAGCAAAATACTTAATATTGCACAACTTAATAGTAGAGTAGAGAAAGGCATGTTTGAGGAGAAAATGCAAGAGCTTTTATGAAGGTAAAGAACATAGTATAGTCACTATAAATCTTTCTACTTGAAAATCAAAGCTTACAACATATACATCACTGTTTGTTAAATGTTAGACATTCTTTAATACAATTTAAAGTATTACATAGATTGCACTATTCAAAAACAAAATTAAATAGAATTTTCCCAAGCATATCTCCTATTTGTGAAAAATGTCAGCACTCAGAGGCTAACCTAACGCACACATTAAGTTGTATAAAAATTAATAATTTTTGGACGGAAATTTAAAAAATAATTTTGGAAGTTGTCAACATCCAATTGGACCCCGATTCAAAACTATTAATATTAGGAATATTAGAACAAAATCAAATATTTACAACAAGCCAAAGAAACTTTATCGACTATAGTTTAATAATAGGGAAAAAATTAATAATAAAATTTTGTAAAGGTCCTATAACCCCCACAATTAAAATGTGGATTATGGAAATGTCGAAGACCCTATATTTGGAAAGATTAAGATTTGTCTTAATGGACAAACAAGAACTATTTACTAGAATATGGTCTCCATTCATTGACTATTTGAAGGAGCAAACCGGTTCAGCACGAGAATCTGACTGAAGCCCAAATCAAGGATTAGATGAAGAATTACATTTTATAATTCATAGACATATCTCCAATGATGTATAATTAGCTGATTATTCCATTCTCTTTAAATTTTTGGTTTCTTTTCTCTCCCTCTCTATTATTTTCCATCTATATAAAAATTTAAAAAATATATAGAAGTACAATCATTATATAATTGATAATATAAACAATATTAATAATGTATGACTACAACAAACAAAATGTTCTTTATTATGTATTTACTTCTAATTAAAAAATCCAAAAAATCCCACAAAAAAAACAATGTTGTATATGAATGTGGTTGAAGTACTTGGCATCGACCATAATTTTGGTACATAAAGGTAACATTGTATTTGGTACATAAAGGTAACATTGTATTTGGTACATAAAGGTAACATTGTATATGCAGCGTAGGATCACCAGGTTAATTCCGGAACGGCGGAACTGACATATGATGAAAAAATGAGTCAACTCGGCTTGTATTCATTGGAATTTAGAGGGTTGAGAGGGGATCTTTCAGAAATGCAAGAAAAATGTTCCGAATGTTGCGACATCCAGAACCAGGGGTCACAGGTGCAGGCCATTTAGGACTGAGATGAGGAAAAATATCTTCACCCAGAGAGTGGAATTCTTTGCCACAAAAAGCAGTGGAGGCGCATTCACTGGATGTTTGAGAGTTGGATTTAGCTCTTAGGGCTAAAGGAATCAAGGGATATGGGGAAAAGGCAGGAACGAGGTATTAATTTTAGATGATTAGGCCTGATCATATTGAATGGTGGTGCTGGCTCGAAGGGCCGAATGGCCTACTCCTGCACCTGTTTTTTCTATATTTCTATGTTTTTATGTTTCAAAGCCAGTTCCTTACATTCACTTCAGTGTGAAATAAAGCAGCATACATTTTGCACCAGACATTGCCGTGACAATTTTTTGCTTCCTAATGGAGAGATCAAAGAGAAATTCTCATGAAAAATAAAGGTATCCATTTGAGATACAAGAGTATTTATTACTGTAATCTTAGTTATGATGTTTTTGTTGAGTCGGTGGTACATCAGGTTAATTTCTATAAAAGTGAGACACCATGACTGCTTAGTGAAATATTTGTCAGCAATGAAATAGAAAAGACAGGTATGACTTTGAACCAGGCCTGTTTTCCCTTGAAATAAAATATTCCCCATCAATGCTGGTAGAAATGTACTTTTATATTTTTGTTTGATTTTTACCAGTCACAAACCTGTCTTAACAATCTTTCTCTCTTTTTTTGTAAAACTTTGATAATGTAGTCCAAAAATGGTTAACCTACATATTGTCATTTTCACTGGGAGTCCCACAAACTCAAAAGAACGAGTCAGATATCAAGTGTTGCAGGTACAGGGGCAGGAGCGATATAATTCTAGCTTGCTGCAGCTTTACAGGAACATTAACATAAAAACACAACAAATAAATACACAATGAATAATACAATAAATACTCCATTATAACAGTGCAAGAGCCTGGTGGTTGATGGGCAGAGAAAGCAATTATTCCAGGTACAATAAATGTGGGATTGATTCTCCACTGATTATGAATACGTAACCTATTTTAGTATTCCAACCAATTTCCAAATCTATTGCCTAGTGCAGTAAAATTGGCAGACAGGAGGAAATGCAGAAGATAGACCCAAATGCTGGAGTAACTCAGCAGGACAGGCAACATCTCTGGATAGAAGGAATGGGTAATGTTTTAGGTTGAGACCCTTCTTCAGACTAAGCATCAGGGGAGAGAGAGTTACAGAGATAAGGACATGTAAGAGATCAAAAGAGATGTGGATTAAGGAAAATGTAGAATAGACCATTGTTAGCAAGGAGACTGGGACAAAAAAGCAGAGAGATACAATGTAATCAGAGGGACAGTCATACTGGTCAGAGAACTGGGAAGGGAGAGGGATGGAGAGAGAGGGAAAGTAAGGGCTGCTGGTTTATAGAACTAAAGTAACAAAGTGTTGGAGTGACTCAACGGGTCAGGCAGCATCTCTGGCGAACACAGACAGACGATGTTTTGGGTTAAAATGCCCTGACAATTGTAGTAGTGTGGGAGAAAGATTGAACAGAGGTGGGGGGGAACGAAGTCTGGTAAGTGATATGAACCAGTATCTGTAGTTGGTGTAAACCACCATCTGCAATTATTTGTTTCAACAGGGGAGGGAGGTTTTTGTTTGATGTATAGTTGGCCAATCGTCAGAGATGAAAGGACAAAAAGTGTTAGATAGAAACATAGAGGCATAGAAATCTAGAAAATAGGTGCAGGAGTGGGTGATTCGGCACTTTGAGCCAGCACCGCCATTCAATATGACCATGGCTGATCATCCAAAATCAATAACGCTATCCTTCTTTCAACCCATATCACTTGATTCCGTTAGCCCCAAGAGTTAATTTCTAACTCTCGCTTGAAAATATCCAGTGAATTGGCCTCCACTGCCTTCTGTGGCAGAGAAGTCCACAGATTCACAACTCTCTGGATGAAAACATGTTTCCTCATCTCAATCCTAATTGTCCTAACGCTTATTCTTACACTATGTCACCTGGTTCTAGACTCCCCCAACATCGGGGATATTTTTCCTGCCTGTCCAATCTCTTCAGAATTTTATATGTTTCAATAAGATTCCCTATCATCCTTCTAAATTTCAATGAATATAATCCTAGTCGGTCCATTCTTTCATCATATGTCAATCCTGCTATCCCAGCATTTAACCTGGTGAACCTACACTGCACTCCCTCAAAAGCAAGAACATTCTTCCTCAAATTAGGAGACCAAAACGGCATACAATACTCCAGGTGTGGTTTCACCAGGGCCCTGTATAACTGTAGTAGGACCCCCTTCCTCTTGTACTCAAATATTCTCGCTATGAAGGCCAACATGCCATTTGCTTTCTTCACTGCCTGCTGTACCGACATGCTTACTTTCAATGACTAATGTACAAGTAGACCTAAGTCTCATTGCACCTCCCCTTTACCTAATCTAATGCCCCTGTCTCACTTAGGAAACCTGAACGGAAACCTCTGGAGACTGTGTGCCCCACCCAGAACCTCTGGTGACTAATGGAGAGTGACCGGAACCTCCGGGAACCTCTGGGAACCTCACGGAAACCTTGGGTGGGGCACACAGTCTCCAGAGGTTTCCGTTCAGGTTTCCTAAGTGGGACAGGGGCATAACACCATTCAGATAATAATCTGCCTTCTTAGTCTTGCCACCAGTGGATAACCTCACTTTTATTCACATTATACTGCATCTGCCTACTTGCCCAGCCTATCCAAGTCACCCTACAGCCTCATAGCACCTCATCCACTGGCTCTCCCTTATCCATTCTATTTGTTACATACTCAAAAAATTCCAGAAGATTAGTCAAGCATGATTTCCCCTTCATAAATCCATGCTGATTTTGACCGATCCTCTCACTGCTTTCCAAATGCACTGATATTACAGATAAGGATAGAAGAAGTGCGGAATGTGAAGTCAGGGGATGGAATAAAGGTGGAAGGCGTTGGGGTAAGGAAAACGGTCGTAATGGATGCTCATGACTGTGGGGCACAAGGAAAAGAAGGGGAAAAAAAGATGAGAGGAGAAGCGGGGGGGGGGGGGGGGGGGGGGGGGATGGCGAATTCAATGTACCCAAGCAAAATATCAGGTGCTGTTCCTCCGGTTTGGTTATGGCTGTTGTATTAATCATCCCCATTTTTAAGATACAAAATGTTCCTATAGCTCTTCTAAACCTTTCTTTTTTTTCTATTTCTAAGTATTAGAGATGCAGTTATTCATATCTTCCCTGCTCACCTCTTCATTGCAAAAGTTGGATAATATCACCTCCCACTGTATAATGCCTGACCCTTCTTCAAGTCTGCAGAAATACCTGAAAAGTTGAAATGTTGCTGAAGCAGCATTTGCACTGGTGCAAACCCTGTATAGAAGATGTATGATTTTCCAAAATACATGTTTAGCAATGCATAAAATCCATTTTCTCTGCACATTATTCAATGTGCCAACCTTCTGTAGTCAATCTTCTCCACAACTTCCTTGTCAATGATTGATTCACATTTGGCCCTTGCAAATTTCAATTAATAAATTAAAACTACTGACCTCAGATATCTTTGGATATAATTACCATTTATTAATAATCACAATCTTACTAAACATAATTCTCTCAATGAAATCTCCAGATGCGATGATAACTAATTACATTAATTTGTATTTTTTACTATGCTGTTTAAGAGAAGCCATCCACTAGATATTATTTTGAAACATTCATTACATTAATTTGAGCTGATTGCATTAAATATTAAAAGGTAAAATCTGCATGTGTAGATTTTGCTATGATGGGAAAAAAAGATCAGTACTGTACACTGGATGTGAAAATCTGGAGAAAGGCCCAACAGAGTCCAGCAACCTGCAGAAAAGATGGGAATTTGACTGGTTGAGGATTTTTCATCTTCAATCACTTATGATGGCTATGGTTGTTCAGAGAGGAAATGTGTGGGGCCTGATGGAGAGATGTGAAATGCTCAGGAAACAACATTGACATGGGAGCATCGGGACACTCAGCACTGAGACTAATCACATGCATGTGCAAAGATACTCTGTTTGGCTACCCAGTAATGCCTTTCTTTATTCTAAGAACAAGATTTAATCCCAAACTGCAGTTATAGACTATTTTGCAATTGTAACATCTGTTTCTTATTTCAACTAATCCATGATAAAGCATAATGAGTGTATTTGATGTGGGCACAATGCTGCAGCGCTCAATGTGCAAAAAAGACAGCTGATTAAATACCAGAGGGAAAACTCCTGATGCCTATCCACTTATTGAAGGATTGTTAATATTGGTTAAATTAAAATCACCATAAAATGGAGGATCCCTGCACTTGTCAGAATTGCTTAACCGCTGTCAGTTGTACAGGCTTTGATTGGCATCAGCCAGTAGGCTCATCTGGTATATGCAAGATGGTGAGGGGTCCTGGTGTTCTCCCTGTTTCTCTTAAATCAATAACATGTATAGCGGTTTTGCAAACTAACCATAAATGCATCATTTCTATTGGATCACCGCAAAAGCATTGGAAATAGTATAAATAATGTTGCAAGGCAGTCATCCTGTTAATTGATGATTGGTCGAACTGTTGAGCCTTGGAGAAATTGTTTGAATCTCAGGGCACATGTTTCAATGTTTGTTCTTGTTTGCTTCATTCTAGAGCTTACTTTCTTATACAATGTATTAACCGCTGTATTATTGGGTTAGGGAAATGTCTGTTATGTGTGGGGTTAATCAATATCTGTAATTGGATTGAAGATACGAGGATCTAACCCGTGCAGGTTAGGTACAACGGTGGGAACTGAAATTGTGTTTTGTTAAAATAAATGTGAGTTGTTCAAGTGCTTGATTCAGTGGTTTTTGACTGAAACTAGACTGGGGGGGAATTATAGAGCGAGCAATTTACAGGATCACGAATATCAGACGAGTATTCTAAAAAAACTGCAGATGTGAGGGAACCATAGAGATCAATGAGAATGACAGAACACAATTTACCAAGACAAATATTGACCTAGAAAGTAAATCGCCCTGTTATGGAACACTAATGGGGCAGTGTGCAGTAGCCCTACAAAACCTTTGCTCATGAGGCCTCTGTTACAGAATTTAGCAATGCATGACTCCCAAAGGATCATGAGCTTCACCATGTTCTATTCCTGTGTATTACATTCAGAGGGATACAGTTAAGTTTATGAATGTTGTGAATAGTTATGGGGGAGATAATGTTAGGGACAAAAAGGTTTAAATGCCAGAGAAGGGTACTTGGTTGGCTGGGTTATGTCGTTGGATTACGCCAAGGTTTTGGTTGAGCTCTCAGTAGGTATTGGTTTTTGTGGAAATTGGGTGATGGATAACTCGTGGTGAAGATGGAAGCTGATTAGGTCAAGGTTTGGATGGCAAAACAATGAGCCAATGAGGGTGGTGAATGTGTGAAATTAATTGCCACAGAAGGCTGTGAAGGCCCAGTCAATGGATATTTTTCAGACAGAGATTGATTTATTCCTGATTAGCATGGGTGCCAGGGGTTATGGGGAGAAGGCAGGAAAATAGTAAGATTAAATGAGAACTTACCAGTTTGAAGTTTGATCATTATTTTATGAGGAGTTACGATGAGGGATTATGTGAAGAAGGCCGTCCCCATGCATGCATGTCAATCTTCAAAGCAGCGGTGTGAAATCACAGATAACTAACATAGTAAGATTACAGATGACTAGAACTACCAGATGATCGTTAATTATGAGGGTAGGGAGTGGGCATGTAATCCCTCATCGTAACTCCTCGTTAAATAATGATCCAACTTCAAACTGGTAAGTTCTCGTTTAATCTTACTATTCTACTTCAGAGTCACGTGAGTGACAACGTGAAGACTTTGAAGGTCTGTGATTTCATGCCGTGGAAAAACAAGTCCACAAAATCACGACTGCATCAGTTGACCCTAGATGAGGAAACATCATAATGCATATATACATGACATAGGTTTAAAAACATGCTGATGATGATAACGAACAAACAATAATTACAGTAACCCCTCTCAACCGAGGGGAACTATAAATTGAACCTAAATAGAGTTGGTAAATACCGCTGGTCTGGCAATGAGCTAAAATAAATGTTGGATACCTCGTTTGTTAGACCATCCTGCAGTAGACAGGATGTGGTCCAGAGGACCGCACATAACCCTTGCTGCTGGTGCTGTAGCAGCCCTGGTGGAGTGAGATTAGAAATCAATATCTACTCCTGTATAAGCCAATCCTCACATAATCACCTGGAGATGGTCTGAACTAGTATCTGAGTCTCTAAGGCTCTAGATGATCTTGACGTAATGATGTAAACATGTGACCACATGTAACCGAAGGTGCATGGGGTATGTAAACATGAATTATGATATTGCAGGTGTAATGATCCTGTCCATTTGCAATTTATGTAATGACTGGACCCGTGCGCTGAGGGCAGTGCCAGGGAATAAAGTACCTATGAGAGTCGAACCAAAGATAGAGATATAGCTGGAGCCCCATAGTGAATAAATGTTAACATGATGTCAATATCTGATACTTCCGTGTACTTGGGACTGGAAGAACCTGTGTTAATGATATCCTAAATATGGACCGAGACCGGGTCCCACTTGCTGCAGCAACTATGAGGAGAAGCACGTTGGGAACAGTTAATGGGACTATAATTTAATTTATTGTCAAAAACCCATAGAAAAGAACTCTAAGACGTCAGTGTCCATGCCGTACTATATGTAACATAACATTTAACAGAAAAACACTTCCCATCTCCTGAAGAGGCAAAGTACTGCTTTTTTGCTTGCTATCCCTGCGTACTGCAGTGAGACACAAATGGATCAGTATGACAGCCTGCTCTGCTGAGCGGTCTTCTCAGATTCTGTAAAGCAATGAATTAATCATGTAGAGGCTGGTTCCCTGAATCCCAGGCTGAACCAGCAAAGTTTTATGTTTAGACCCCATATAAGGTTCTATATTATTCCCAACATTTGTGGGAATAATATGTTGGCCAGTCAGACAGTCCGAGAAACCTGAATGCGGGATCTTGCTGAATATTGCAAGCCCTGACTGATGAGACAAAATGGAGAACCACATAATGGAACATTTGTCCCATGAGTAGCGAGAATGAGCCTGCATACAAACATATCGATATTGAGTACCATTGAGCCATAGATCTTAAAATGCTTTCTGATCCAAGATCCATACTGTGTTATCATTGACTTTGCATGATGATACACCAGCACCAACAAAGGATGGGTAAATTATGACAGGATACTTTGACTTTATTGCATCCATGTGACTAACATATGCCACCACCACAGTGTATCAACTGGGAACGAAGCATGCAGGTTTTGCATATTCGCAAAATAACCCTTTAACCCATAGTATACACCTCGTGTCTATAGGTAGTTAATACCAATAACAAGAATTGGTGATTCATGCAAATTCCATCCGCCTTTGTTACTAGAGATGGCATTTGTGTTTGTCCATTTTAGTGCTAGCATGTGTAAGTAATATAATTGAAGATAATATGACCAAACTACTAGAGCAATACGGAATGTAGTTCGACCACCATTGTGACTATGGTAGCTTCAGCTGATAATAGCATAGGTCTGTTAACAATTACCTATATGGCACTTGAGAGGTTAATACTTGCACGTTGAAAGTTTTAATGATGCAAGACCCAATTGCACAGCTGAAACACAGTTGCTATAACCAATTACCCTTAATAACTAGAAGACTGCTTGATAACAAGGTTGATACAGGCTTCAATTAGTTCCAATCTGTTTCCCCAGGGCGGAATCACAGGTAATTGATAGTTAAAGGTAAACCCGATAAACAACAACGTCCAGTTGGTATCAACTTAAATTAGACTGGATGGCTGAAACAGTTGATATGAGCAAAATGCATCGTAAGAAATATCCTCCAGACCAAATTGAAATGTCTCTGGTGACCTCCTGTGAATGGGTCCTAAACAGTATTCATCTAAACAGTATGCATGCCATAAAGATCCTAAGGCAATAAGTAATTAGACAGTAGAGACATTCCATATACTGAAAGCTATGTTGCACATGGAAGTGAACAAAATATGAACCGGAATCTCTCCATCATTCACAAGGAACAAGCCACGCCATAATTCCGTACCTGCCTTGAATGCAGCTCTGGCCATACTACTGGCCGGCCTTAAAGCTGCTTCGGCATTCTGAGTCTGCCTCGAGAGAACTCTGGCCACAATTCCAAGCCATGCTTGGTACCCTTGTATACTATGTAATAATTACCCATTTGTACCAAACAAGTGTAAATATTATGAAGTTGTAAATGGTTGACTTACCCCATGTATCGAACGAACCAGACCCACATACCTCCATGGCTACCGGTGGTGTTATGATAAGCCCAAAGGCCTGTGGTGTGGGTTCCATTTCCATCCTTGAATTCCTTCCTGAGACCAGATTGGCCCAGCTTTCAAGCGCCCATCAACTTCAGCGACCTGCTCCTGCCATTGAGGCATGCGGTATCATCGCCGACATGATGGTTTCAGTTGATAGCTCTGTGCACTGCCTGCACTTGTAGTGTCCGGGAATCTGGCCCCTGCCGGGTTTTTGCCTCATCCCTTGTGAGTATGTCCTCGCACTTCCCTCCACCGAGAGGGAGACTCGTAGACAGCTATGGCAGGTGCTGCCGCAGGCCCCTGAGGCTACCTGCGCTGAAATGGCCCCTTGGACCTATATCAGAATATGAGTCTGGGCCAGAGCAAAACTGAGCCCTGGTGCTCCCCTCCTCAGAGAGGGAGACATTGTGCAGCCCTGTTAGGTACTCTCCCCGCCGGTGAATGCTATGTACTTAGCTCTTCTGTTTCTCTCCTGATTGCCGGCCCTGTGACTGGAAGTCAGGAATCAAGGGGTTAAGGGCTCCTGTACCCAATTGAAGAAAGAGGCTATAAAGTTGGATTTATGGTCTGCGTTGGTGAGGAGTGGGGTATTGCCTGCTGGTGCAGACAGTCCTCTATCTTCTACAAAGCCTAGTCAAGAAATGGGGGACCCCATTCGATTGAGGGAGTTAGAGCTTGAAATGAAAAAGGAGGAGAGGGCCTTAAGAGAGAAAGAGCTTGAAATTAGAGAGAAAGATCTCATGCTACAATCAGAGCTTGAAATAAAAAAGGAGGAGAGGGCCTTAAGAGAGAAAGAGATCATGCTTGAAATGGAACGCCTTGGGCAGCAGGAGAAGTTATTGAATGCCTTCCGAGTTTCTTCTAGGGAACGGGAGGTGTCTAAGGCCGCGGTGTTAGCAGATGAGTATGTATTGACTCAAACTGAGTTTGCTGGGCGATCTATAAAATTTTGGTGCACGGCCGTTTTATAATCATGGTGGTGGTCACGGTGGCGAGTGCCAAGCTTTTCTGTGCCTGCAAGTGTCAGCTAGTAATTACAGGGGAGGGTCCGAGCTGATTAGGTTGACGGAAGATTTCAGGACTAAGGAAGGGCCTGTGTGCTACTATTGAAAAGGAGGGGGTACTTTAAAGTCGTGTTCCGTCCTGCAAAGAAAAATTTGCAAAGCTGTGGCTTTGGTGGGTACACAAAGCGACCTGTGGTTCCTGGGATGCCTGCGTCTGATGAGTATAGGAATTATTCTGCATTCCTCACGGAAAGGTTTGGTTTTCTCCAGAGAAATTGGGGTCTTAGAGTTCAGTAGCCAGCTTGCGTGTTACTGGTGCTACTCAGTCCTTTATAAGGATTAGTGTACTGCGTTTTCTGGGAGTCTTCAGTTGGGTTCCTTGACCCTGTGGTAGGATTCGGGTTGGAGGACATGGTAGTGCTTTGCATACCGTGAGTCTCGAGTCGAGTTGGTTTCAGGCTGGGTAATTTGTTGGGTTACGGCACGTTGTTTTCCCGTTGTGTGGGTTTCTGTGATTTTGGGGAAACACTTGGCAGGGTAGAATTGTTTAATTACCTCCTGAGGTGACGGCTGTTCCGATGGTGCAGAGCCCTGATAGATTGGCTATGCAGCATCCAAACGGTCTTCACAGTTATGCTGTCACAAGGGCTATGGGCAACGAGCCAGGCAAAGTTTGAAGATGTAGTGGACCTGAATGAAAGCATTTTGGGGGATCAGGATGATGGATCTGTGTTTGAAGGGTGTTTCTACATCTCAATATGGGGTCTTGTCTGAAAATGTGCGGTGTCGCTGTCACGTGGGACCGGCTGGGTGTGGAGCAAAGAGTGATCCAGGTTTACCGGATTTGATTCGACTGAGCGGTTGCTGAGGGGGATATGGATTCACAGCAAAGGGGTATTTTCTGAGGAATGGCTTGCTAATGCGAAAGTGGTCTCCCTTGGATATGTCGGGCATGATGATTGAAGCGTGGGTGATCGATTGTGATACCTCGTTGGTATAGGGATTGAGATACCATGTTTGGGCTCATGATGGGGACATTGGGTGGACATTTGGGGCCAATAAGAACGTATGTACCATATCTTACGGAATTTTATTTGGCCAGGGTTTAAAAAGGACGTGAAGCAGCACTGCAGGTGTTACATTTGCCAGGTGGCAGGAAAGACGAACAATCGATTGTTCCTGCGCCTTATATCCAATCCTGTGGATCGGGGAGCCGTTTGAACGGATTCTAGTGGATTGTGTGGGTCCTCTACCTCGGACAAGGGTGGGCAACAAGCTTTTTTGAACAATTATGTGTGCGCCCTTCCTGCCTTTCCGGAGGTGGTCCATTGAGTAACCTTACTGCCGCTGCCATTGTGAAGTCTCTCACTAAGTTTTTTTGTTGTTCGGTTTGCCCAGGTTGTTGCAGAGGACCCAGGTTCCACACTTCATGTCAAAGGTTTGTGGTTTCAGGTAATGAAAGTTGTAGGATATTGAGCTTGTTACTCCAGTGCGCTTCATCCAGAGAGCCAGGGAGCTCTCGAGCGGTTTCACCAGACTTTGAAATCCAATTGTGGGATCTTACTGGCCTGGAGTTTGAAAAAGGATGGGAATGAGGGGGTTCATCTCATTAAGTTCGCGGTTGATGAGGTGTGCAGAATCTTTAGGGTTCAGCCTTTGACCTGGTGTTCGGCATACTGTTGTGGTCCGTTGAGGTCTTCGAAGGAGGTAATGGTGCAGGAGAATTCAATACGTAGTATTTGTTGACACGTCGTACTTTTAGGTCTAGACTGCGGAGGGCTGCGAACTGGGAATGGGGTACCTTGCTTTCTGCTCACTCTAGGAAGAAGGGCTGGTTCGACAGGAAGGCTTCTAGTAGAAATTTTTCTCCAGGTGACAAAGTCCTGGTTGGTGTTGCCTATTCTGTTCCAGTCTGCAGGCTGGTATAGTGGTCCCATCAGGGTGGTTAGCGAGGTTGGTGCAAGGGATTACGTTATTGGTCCCCTGAACGGTGAGCGTAAGACTCAGCTCGGTCATATCAACATGCAGAAGCAGTACCATGAGCAGGAGCATGTACAGGTTGATGGGGTGGGAGCAGTGTCCTTTCGGTTTACTTGTCTAAAGCGGTTTTGGCAGTAGTAGTGCTGCCCCAGACACGGGGGGTATGTGGATGAGGCACGGTTGTCGTTGGCAGTGACGCAGGGGAAAGCTGTGCATCTCTGAAGCTTTGGAGTCACTTACTTGCGGTTTGTCTCATGTGTCTGGATGTCATCAGCGGTGATGATCTGCTTGCTTTGTGGGGTCAAAGGGTCACTGTTTCTCGGAAGTGCCTTCTCTAACGTCTTGCTGCAGCATGAATTGACCGTGGTGGTGCTGCGCCCAATTAAACAGAATCCATATCGGGTAAACCCTGACAAGCGTATCGTCATAAGAGGTCAGGTTTCACTACAGTGCTTGCAAAGTATTCTACCTTGAACTTTTCCACATTTGCACGTTACAACCACAAAACGTAAATGTATTTTTATTGGGATTTTATGTGATAGACCAACACAAAGTGCGATAATTGTGAATTGGAAGGGAAATGATACATGATTTTCAAATTTTTTTACAAATAACAAACGAAGGTGTGTGGCGGCAAAAGTATCAAGCCCCCTTTACTCTGATACCCTAAATATAATAAGTGCATCCACTTGCCTTCATGAAGTCACCTAATTAGAAAGAGAGTCCACTTGTGTGTAACATCTAATCTCGTATAAATACCGATGTTTCTGTGAAGTCCTCAGGGTTTGTTAGAGAACATTAGTGAACAAACAGCATCCATGAATGCCCAAGGAACACACCAGATAGGTCTGGGATTAAAGTTTGTGGAGAATTTAAAGCAAGGTTAGTGTTAACCAAAGAAATATCCCAAGCTTTGAACATCTCATGGGAGCACTGTTCAATCGTCATCGAAAATGAAAGAGTATGGCACTACGCAAACCTACCAAGACTTGCGTCCACTTAAACTGACAGGCCGGGCGGGGTGGCAAGGAGAGCATTGGGATCAGAGAAGCCAGCCTAAGAGGCCATGGTAACCTCTGGAGGCTGCTGAGATCCACAGCTCAGGTGGGAGAAGAATTTGTCCACAGCACAACTATTAGTTGTGCACTCCACAAATCAGGCCTTTATGGAAGTTAGTGGCAAGAAAGAAAAGCCATCTGTTGATGAAAACAAAGCCAGAAGAGGTCCGTTTGCAGTTTTGCAAAGCCATGTGGGGGGACACAGCAAACATGTGGAGAAGGTGCTCTGTCTGTTGAGACCAAATTGAAGTTTTTGGCTAAATGCAAAACGCCGATGTGTGGGCGTAAAACTAACACTGCTACATCACCCTGAACACACCATCCCCACTGTGAAACATGGTGGTGGCAGCTTCATGCTGTGGGGATGCTTTCCTCAGCAGGGACCGGGAAGCTGGTCAGCGTTGATGGGAATGATGGATGGCGCCAAATAAGGGCAATCTTGAAGAAAACCTGTAAGAGGTCTGCAAAAAGCCTTGAGACTGGGGCGGAGGTTCACCTTCAGCAGGACAACAACCCTAAACATACAGCCAGAGCTACAATGGAATGGTTCAGATCAAGCATATTCATGTGTTAAGAATGGCCCAGTCAAAGTCCAAGACTAAATCCAATTGAGAAATCTCTGCAAGACTTGAATAAATTGCTGTTCAACAGATGCTTCCATCCAATTGAACTGAGTTGAGCTTATTTTGCAAAAGAAGTAAAAAAAAAAGGGCAAAAATGTCAGTCTCTAGATGTGCACAAAGCTGGTTAGAGACTTACCCAAAGACTTGCAGATGTTATTGCAGCGAAAGGCGGTTTACAAAGTATTGACTTCTGGGGGGCTGAATACTTCTGCCACGCACACTTTTCGGTTTTTTATTTGTAATAAAATTTGAAAACCATGTATCATTTTCCTTCCACTTCACAATTATGCACCACTTTGTGTTGGTCTATCACATAAAATCCCAACAAAATACATTTACGTTTGTGGTTGTAACGTGACAAAATGTGGAAAAGTTTAAGGGGTATGAATACTTTTGCAAGCCACTGTATATGCTGCAGCATGCAATTGCTGAACTAGTTGTAGTCCGTGGAGTTCTCTGTGTCTACTGGCTACGAAGGCTAATGGGGAGGACAGGTTTTGCACAGACTTTCGGAAGGTGAATGGTGCAACTAAGCGGATTGCTATCCTCTTCCACGGATGGAGGATTGCAGTGATCATGTGGGAAGTGCATCTTTTGTGTCTAAGTTGGAGTTGCTGAAAGGGTATTGGCAAGTTCCGTTGTCACTGAATAGTTTCTTCCGAAGTTTATTCAGTATCTTTGGGTGGGGGTGTTAGGTACTCCCCCCCCACTCTGGTGAATGCTATGTACTTAACTCTTCTGTTTCTCTCCTGAATGCAGGCACCGTTGTTGGGGAGTCAGGAATCAAGGGATTCAGGGCTCCTGTACCCGATCGCGGCGTCAGGTGACGGGTGACTCATCGGAAGCTTAATTACCAGAAGCACCCAGATTTCTCTCTCTCTTCGTCGACCATGACTCATGAACAAACTGTATTCTGAACTGCAGGAGGCCTGGCCACATGGCATAGAACATTGTGTTTTATTACCTTTATTTTACCCTTTGTAAATTTATATTGTATTGCGGACGGATAAGTGCTGACCTGAGGGTTTTCGTGTAATTTTGTTTAAGGGTTTATTTATTTCCATTTAGGCAGGTTTACCTAGTTCGTCGGGCCCATTGCGAGGCTGGCTGGGAGCATGTTATCTTTGTTTATTTGTTTCTTCATGTCCTTGACTGGGTTGTTGGGAATCAGTTTGGTTTTAACAAAATAAAATACTATTTTCTTGAACTTGTGCCTGGTTTTGGACTAGGTTTACGCGGCTATGAATTACCTGCATTTTCGAGAGAGTCGTAAACAAGCCCTAACAGGTGCTGCCGCAGGCCCCAGAGGATACCTGTGCTGACATGGCTGCTCGGACCTATATCAGAATATGAGTCTGGGCCAGAGCGAAAACTGACCCCTGGTGCTCCCTTCCTCAGAGAGGGAGACACTGTGCACCTGAGCGGTTGCTGCCGCAGGCCCCTGAGGCCACCTGAGCTGACATGGCCCCTCGGTCCTATATCATATAACCATATAACCATATAACCATATAACAATTACAAGCACGGAGGAACTGGCCCTCTCGGCCCTTTCCAGTCCGTGCCGACCATTGTTTTGCCCCTAGTCCCATCTACCTGCACTCAGACCATACCTCCATTCCCTTCACGTCTTATACCTATCCAATTTATCTAAAGTTAAAATCGATCCTGCCCTCCACCACTTCTGTGTCTGGAAGCTCATTCACACAGCCACCACCCTCTGGTAAAGAAGTTCCCCTCACGTTACCCGAAACTTCTGTCCCTTAATTCACATGTCATGCCTTTGTTGATCTTCCTCCTACCCTCAATGGGAAAAGTATCCCCGTGGCAACTCTGTCTATCCCTTTCATCATTTTAAAGACCTTCAATCAAAGTCCCCCCTTAACCTTTGTGCTACCCAAAGAATTAATAGACCTAACTTGTTTCATCTTTCTCTGTAAACATAGTTACTGTAAGTAACCTGGTAACATTCTAGTAATCTGCTTGTACTCTCTCTATTTTGTTGAATCCTTCCTATAACTAGGCGACAAAATTGTACATCATACTCCAGAATTGGTCTTACCAATGCCTTGTACAATTTTAACCTTTCTTCCCTACTCCTATATTCCCCCCCAATGCTCTGATTTATAAGGCCAGCACACCAAGGCTTTCTTTACCCACCCTTATCTACATGCGGATTCCTTCAGGGAACTATGCTCAGTTATTCTAGATCCCTCTGGTCCACAGCATTCCTCAATTTCCCTACCATTTACCTGTACGTCCTATTTTGATTTGTCCTGCCAAGATGTAGCCCACTTTCCACTTTTCAGCATTAAACTCCATCTGCCATTCTTTCAGCCCACTTTTCCAAAACTGGCCCCAAATTCTTGTAGACTTTGAAATCAACTTCATTATCCACAACACCACCATATCTTAGTAACATCTGCATATTTACTTATCTTAATTTTCCACCCCATCATCCAGATCATTGATGTACTGACAAACTACAGTGGACCCAACACAGATCCTGAGGCACCCCCATTGGTCACCAGGCTTCCAACCTGACAAACAGCCATCCACTATTTACTCTCTGACATCTCCCATTCTGCCCACGTTGAATCCATCTTGCTATCCGCCAATTAACACCCAAAGATTGAACCCTCTTAACCAACCTTCCATGGGGAACCTTGTCAAAGGCTTACTGAATCATATAGACAAACATCCATGCTTGAACTCATCAATTTCCTAGTTACCGCTTCAAAAAATTCAAGAAGTGTCCAACATGACTTCAGGCAAAATCCAAGTTGACTGTTCTGATCAGACCCTGTTTACTCCAGATGCTTATATATCTTATCTGCTAAGTATCCCTTTCCATAATTTGCCACCACTGATGTCAAATAATAGGTCTATAATTGCTAGGGGCTAATTCTTGAACCCTTTTTAAACAATTGGAACACATGCACAGTCCGCCAATCCTCCGGCACTATTCCGTTTTCTAATGACATTTGAATATTTCTGTTCATTGCTCCTGCTATTTTCTACACAATTACCTCAATGTCCTCGGGGATATCCTGTCAGGACCTTGGAGATCTTATCCACTTTTATATTTTCAAAGTGTGTCAGTACGTCCTCCTCTTTGAATCTCATAGTTTCCATAGCTACTCTACTTTTTCCCCTTAACTCACCGAGTTCAATATCCTTCTCCTTGGTGAATACGACGAAAATAAATTGTTCAATATCTCCCCATCTCTTTTGGCTCTGCAGATAACAGTGTCCATTCTGGTTCTCTAATGGTCCAATTTTATCTCGGTATCTTTTGCTATTTATAGTTGTAGAACCCTGTGGGGTTTACCTTTTACCTTTCTTGCCAAAGCAACCTCATATCTTTTTAGCCTTCCTAATTTCTTTCTTAGATTCTTTTTACATTTTTATTATCCTTAGTACCCTCATTTACTCCATGCCTCCTATAATTATTGTAGATATCTTCGTTTTTTCGAAAAACAAGTGTTCAATTTCCCTTGAAAACCATGGCTCTCTTTCCAATTTTTACTATTTCCTTTCAACCTAGCAGGGACTAAAGATTCTGTACTCTTACAATTTCCCTTTAAATGACCTCCATTTCTCTTCTACATCTTCCATGTCCAGTTTACTCTTTAAAAATCCTTACGCATTCCTCAAAAGTTTGCCTTTCTCCAATCAAAATCTCCACCCTAGGTCCAGTTCTGACTCTCTCCATAATTATATTTAAACTAATGGTATTGTGATCACTTGTCCGAAGTGCTCACCAAACGCATACCTCTGTCACCTGTCCTGGCCTCATTTCCTAACAGGGGTCCAGCACTGCCCTTCTCTGGTCGATTACTCTAGGTACTGATTCCAAAAAAACTATCTGCAACATTTACAAAGCCAAAACCATCAGCCATTTACCGAATGTGTTTCCCAGTCTATTTTGGAAAATTTTAATCTCCCAACAATCTCTCTTGTGCTTACTACTAAATATCTGCTTTCTCCTTACATATTTGCCTTCAATTCTCGCTCCCCATTGGCGGTCTTAGTACCACCCTAAAAGTGTTGCTACACCGTTCCCACTTCTCAGTGCCACCCTATAGCTCCCTAGACGAACCTCGAATCTATCCTGCAAAGCACTGCTGTAATATCTCTCTGACAACAATGCAACACCTCCACTTGCGTCCCTCAAATTCTATCACCCCTGATTTCTATCACCAACGAAATCCTGGAATACATGTTTCCAATCACAGCCCTCCTGCAACCATGTTTCACTGATTGCCACACATCATATTTCAGGTGTAATCCAGAGCCTCTGCTTGCTCCTCTAAGTTCGTCCACCTAACTTACAATGCTCCTCGCCTTAAAATATAACATTTTAGAAACCCACCATCCCTTATTCTCTGTCTATTATCTTTTTCAATTGTTTCTCGCTTACATTTTGGATCGAGTTGCTTCCTTCTCTGCCTCTTGCCCACACCTGAACCCCTAGCCCCCTCTACCTGAGTCCCTCCCCCAGGCCTTTCTAGTTTAAAGTCTCCCCAGTAAGCTTTGCAAATCTCCTGCCAGGATATTGGTCCCCCTCGGGGCTCATGTGTTGCAACCCGTTCTTTGTGTACAGATCATGCCTCCCCAAAAGAGGTCCAAGGATAAAGATACTTGAATCCCTGCCCACATGCACCAGTCCCTCAGCCATTGATTTTATCCTCCACCTCATTTCATCTCCTACTCTCACTGTCACGCGGGGCACAGGCAGTAATCCTGAATCGTTACCTTTTTGTCTTCTCCTTAACTTTCCCCCACTCCCTAAATTCTCCCTTCAGGGACCTCTACATTTTTCTGCCTTTGTCATTGGTTACCTATGTGTTCCACAACATTCAGGCTTCCTCTCATCCCGTATCAGAATCTTTTGTACACGTTATGACACATGCGAGACCCAGGCAACAGGGAGGCAAAACTCACCATCCGGGTCTCCCGACTGCGTCTACCAGAATCGCCTATCTGACCCCCTAACTATAGGTCTCTGTCCCTATTACAATTGCCTCCCCTTTTTTGCTACCCTTCTGAGCATAGGGCAGGTCTCTGTGCTGAGGCCGGCGCTATTGCTGTCCAGCTAGGTGTCCCTCCAATGGACTCAACCTGGATGTACCTATTTCCAGGTGTTCGGTCACAGGGTACTTTCTAGCCCCTGCCTCTGCCCTTGCCCCTTCCTAACCGTGACCACTTGTCTGCTCATGTGGTCTGGAAGTGACTACCTCCTGTAGCTACTCTCTATTACCTCCTCACTCTCCCTGAGGAGTCGGAGGTCATGAAGCTGCTGCTCCAGGTTCCTAACACAGTCCTGTAGGAGCCCCAGCTCAAACACACCTGGCGCAGATGTGGAGTCTGGAGGGCTATCAGATTCCCTGACCTCTCCCAATTGACATTCCAGAACAGTAAACTGCCTGGCTTCATACTGCCCCCTTACACAGGTTACAAATAAAGTACACAACAATCTGCTGGGATCTGACTGCCAATCAGCTGCTTACCCTGGTCCACTTCCCACCATTCAGCGGCGTCTCAAAAAAAACCCATCTTCTCCAAATGGAATGTTATGGTTTTGGGTAACCTCATGAAAAATACAAGCCCCGAGATTGATTTTAAAGCTTACCGGTCGGGTGTCGCTCCTCCCCCTCCTTCTCTTCCAACGGCTCCTGTGGGCCTCTGAAAAAAACAAGCCCCGCGCTTGATTTTAAAGCTTACCGGTCGGGTGTCGCTCCTCCCCCTCCTTCACTTCTAACGGCCACTGTGGGCCTCAGCCCTATATCAGAATATGACTCTGGGCCAGAGCGAAAACTGACCCCTGATGCTCCCCTCCGTAGAGAGGGAGACATTGTGCAGCCCTAACAGGTGCCGCTGCCAACGTGTTTTTCATAATACCCGGGCTCAGATAGCTCTCTTCTGGAGCTTATCTCTCTGGAGCAACCTCCATTAGGTGCCTTTTTCCAGGTGGGTTTCAGGCGTTCACAGACGCTACCCATAGAAGGAGGGGGGATCCTCCTGGCCCGACTTATTCTCCTAGCCTGACGTGAAGAGGATGTTCGGAGGTTTCAGAGGGACCTGGACAGGTTGATGTGAGTGGGATGATGCGTGGCCAATTGCAGTATAATATAGATAAATGTGTGGTTCTCACTTTGGCAGCAAAAACAACGCACCCCTCTGCAAGGGGGCCCAGATTATTATCTCAATGGGGATAGGGTAGGTAAGGGTGGAGTGAGGTACAGCGAAGACCTGGGGAGTTCTGTACACCAGTTACTGAAAGTTGACATGCCAGTACGCAGGCATGAAGAAAGCTAATGGAATGTTTGGCTTCCATTAACAAGAGCTTTTCAGTACAGGAGTAAGAGGTTCTTCTGCAGTTTTATTAGGTCTCAGGGTGATACCACATCTGGAGTATTTGGTTGTACAGTTTTGGTCTCCCTAATTTCAGGAAGGACATCCTTGTGAATTGATGCAGTGGCAGCGTATGTTCACGAGATTGATCCCTGGGATGGCGGGAACTGTCAAATTCGAAAATATTGAAAAGACCCCATGCTTGATTATTCACTGGAGTTTAAAAGGCTGAGTGGAATCTTATAGAAAACATATAAAATTATAAGAAGGACTTGGACAAGCTAGATGCAGGAAAAATGTTCCCAATGTTGGATGAGTCCAGAACCAGGGGCCACAGTCTCAGAAAAAGGGGAGGACATTTAAGACTGAGCTGAGAAAATACTTTTTTACTCAGAGAGTTGTGAATTTATGGAATTCCCTGCCACAGAGGGCAGTGGAGGCCAAATCACTGGATGGATTTAAGAGAGAGTTGGATAGAGCTCTAGGGGCTAGTGGAGTCAATTGATATGGGGAGAAGGCAGGCACGGGTTATTGATAATGATCACAATGAATGGCGGTGCTGGCTCGAAGGGCAAATGGCCTCCTCCTGCACCTATTTTCTATGTTTCTATGACTTCAACATCCAAGGCCTGACTGTGACTTCCTCCGTGCTAAACCACTATATCTGGGGAATACATAGCTCCTGTGAGTTGCTGACCCCATATAATGACTTGGTCTCGAGACCACTAACTGCCAGCTTTCCCCTTATTTATAAAGACCTCAATGGACTTGGAGCTGCTGACCCCATTGTCAGCGACTGCAGTAAGCGTGAACCAAGCTACTGCTAGGCTTGACCTTGCTCTCTAAATTAAGTCCCTTAAGCGGTCTTGGGGGTTGCTGACCCCAATGGACCGGGACTACTGAGTAGCTAACCCGGCTTTGCTGCAAAGCCAAACCACCTCCCCTGTTCCTGGGGGACCCATAATGGTGTAAAGCTGCTGCAACGCCCTTAAAACAAGGACTGGGTAGATGACCGGCCTGGACGGCGAGTCTAAACCCCATCTCTGGGGGACCATGGCGATTGTGGGCTCCTCTGCTAAAACACCCCTTTTAACAGTGACTGGGGTAGGAAGAACCGGCCTGACTGCCAGTCTAACCCCATTCTCTGGGGGAAAACCATAGCGGTCTGGAACCCATACGGGAGAACCCCCACTCACATTCCCTTCCTGGGTGTCGCTGAGACCTCCTTTGGTCAGTGATTTGGTAGCAAACCCGACGGCCCTCCTGGCTACCGCGATACCGAACGGTCCCCCAAAGACCAGGATTTACCCACGGTCCATACCAGTTTCCCAGCGGCCCATACCAACTCGCCCCAAATTTCAGAAGGCAATCCTGCAAAACAAAAAACAGCCCTAGAAATAAGTTAAAACTTACCTTCCAGGTTCAAAAACTTACCACTGGGGCAGAGCCGCGTGCCCCGAATCATCCCGTGCGCAACGCGTCCAGATGTAAAGAGCGCTATGCGTGGGGACGGCCTTCTTCACGTAGTCACTCACGTGACTCCGAAGTAAAATGTGGTTGAGAGGGCAATATAGATCAGTCATAATTAAATGGCGGAGTAGACATGATGAGCTGAATGGCCTAATTCTGCTCCTATGACTTATGAACCAACTGGCCAGTGTGGCACTGAGGTTTCAAACCAATCCGAGAGGGTGAGGATGCCTTTGCAAGTTCCATTTATGATGGATATAATTTGAACAGGATATATTGATGCCATTTCTGAGAACCGGATTTCAGGGTTTGGGGGCTGCTCAGGTAGTTCCACATTAAATGACATGGAGGCATGCTGTAAGAAATGATCAAACTCACACATCGTGTTTAGAATCCATAGTCTTTTATTAGTAACTCTGCGGAAACGCAAAGTGCTTTCATCTACACATGCATTCAGCTAGTCTGCAAGAGGGAGAGAGAGAGCACTCGCTCACAAATAGGCCTGTGGGCGGATCAATAGTATGAGTGACACTAATCTACATCCTCCCTCTTAAAGAATTAATTGCAAATGCATAACTTCTGAGTACTACAAATAATTAAATGCAAATGCTTACTGCTGACTATATAAAGCACACACAGTATGTGGCAATAAACTGGAGGAAGTTCAAACTTTACGATGGGCTTACAAACATGACTGCCATTGCAGTCCAGAGCTCCTGGCTTAGAAAGCCTTTTTTTTTTAGCTGTGCCTATCAGACACCTGTGGGAGCTACACCTGGTGGTGTCATGGTGATTACCGCTCACTAGAGGGGACTGTTGGAGATTCTTTTATAAGAGACTTCAACTATGTGCATATTGATAAAGCAGTTGAATCTCTGATTTAATAGGGATATGCTTCTTTTTATCATATGAACGTAATTGCCTATGACAACACCTGGTAGGGTTGCAGTATTTCTCCCACTCTGTCTAGCGGATTATCGGGAAGAGGTGACTCCGGTTATAACGCAGGCTCATCCGAGTCATATGGGGGCCAGAGGTGCTTCAGTCCTTCCCTGTAATACTCCATTGGGGCTCCAGAAGGGAGTAAGGACTAGGAGTCACTAGCAGGCGCAAACTGTCTGGTAAGTGATAATACCAACAGAGCACCGATCTGCACAACTAGTCCCGGTTCAGCTGCTGAAGGGAGCAGCCTGACAACCTCGAGTCGGGGCAAAGTTAAAGCCAAGTCTGTGGGACAAGCCTAGTCGGATGATTTGGGGCATCTATGGCAGATGTGATTGGGCGTTGTCTCAATTAGAACATCTGATGAATCAGATGGTGGCACAAGAAATGCTCCATGTTACGAAGGCATGTCAGGCCACAGCTCCTGGCTCAGGGTTGCAATATTCCTCCCACTCGGATGAAAGGAGTGGTGGAGATGGTGGAGATGGTGCCAAAGTATATGCACATATGCTTGAAGCAGCTCCTGGCTCAGGGTTGCAATATTCCTCCCACTCAGATGAACGGAGTGAAAGAGATGGTGCCAAAGTATGTGCACACAAGCCTGAGGCATCTCCTGGCTCAGGGTTGCATAAGTCCTCCAAATCGGATGAATGAAATGCTCCGTATTACGGAAGCATGCACAGGCAGTTCAAGTCCTGTAGCTCCAGTAGATACCCTGGTTTCAGGGTTGGGATATTCCTCCCACCCGAAAGACTATTGGAGATGGTGTCACAAAATATGCTCTGGGATATGGAAACATGCACAGACAGTCCCAGGCATACGCATGTGGCAACGCCTGGTTCAGGGTGCAATATTTCTCCCACTCTAGAGAGTGTCAGAGATCAGTATGGACCTGACTCCCAACATGACCCCGAACATGACTATGTGCCTGAATCCCATGCCTTAATGCATGATGTGCGAGAATTGCATAAGGAAGAGCTGCTCTTGCCTTTAAATTTGTTGTTCCCTCGGGGACGGACAAGCCACTACATGAGGAGTTGGCCAGAGACATCAGCTATCTAACAGATATGACAAGCAATACAGACAGGGTTGCAAATGGAACCTCGCTGAAGCTCCAACGAGCAACTCAGCCCAGGGTCAGAGATGCTGGTAAGTAATGTCTCGTTATTAACCTCCATATACTCCAAAATGGAGCAGTCTGTCGACCCAGGTTTGGGTTTACTGGCAACATGGGCTGTCTAATGGTTTCAATGTCTCTGGGATAGATCAGGTTGATGTAGAGACATTGTCAGGGTGCCTTGCATAGTAACATCAGTAAGTTCCAAGGAAGAGTTTGGTTACCGTGGTCAGGGTAGACCATCATGGAACTGGCTGGCCACAGGGGTTATAGTGACCAGGGAAGCACTGCATCATCATCTGTGACTGAGGTTATCAGAATGCTCAGTAGAATGCGGAAGTTGACGTCTTCCTCAACATATGATTTATTTCCCCTCAGTTAGTAGAGTTGTTGGTTCATTGGAATCATCATTACCATCCTTTCTGGGATAGGTAGTTACCAGCAGGAAGCTGGTCTGGTATATAATATATTTTTTATCTGACCTGCAGGTTCATGGTGTGAATCAACAATGTATTTATAATAATCCATAGGCTCTCAATACCAGTATTCCTGATTGAGTGGTGGGTCGAAGAGATCGTGTTGTGCACTTTTGCGACTTAGACATGTGGTTTCAGTCAAAGGACTGCGAGTTAATTCCTGCTTCAGCCTTGCATTATACTAATTTCCACTCTGAGGGAAAACGCTGAGTATTTTACTTCGGAGTCACGTGAGTGACTACGTGAAGAAGACCCGCCAGGCGCATGCGCATCATTACGTCCGCGCAGGTCGCACTGAACAGGCTGGAGGTAAGGTACACTTAAGGTAAGTGTTCTTACAAACTTTCCTTAGAAGTATTTCCACTCCGTAAAGCTGGCTCGAGCAGTCAGTAGGAGTGGGCAGTTGGAGCTGTTATTTCTGAAGATCTGTCTTAGCGTGGGTCCAGGGATTCACCAAATTGATCAGGTCAGGAGATAAGCGCGGCAACGCCGGCTCCGATGCCGGGTGCCGTTTTACCGGCAGCAGTTCAAATAGCGCGCTAATTTTCCATTCACAAAATGCAGGCCAACTGGAATTTGATTCAGAATGAGCCTGGTCCATCTATTTATATATACAAGGGTACTAAGCAGACTGAGGCTGCTCCTAGCCATGAAAAGGCAAATATAAAGTCACAGACCTGGGTTCCCTGACAACAATAGTTACTCTTCCCCATATCATATAAGATTGTGGGTGAGGTTGGGAGCATGCAGCTGATGCTCCAACCTTCATTCATAGAAACATAGAAACATAGAAATTAGGTGCAGGAGTAGGCCATTCAGCCCTTCACAGAGAGCCTGCACCGCCATTGAATATGATCATGGCTGAGTTCATCCAACTCAGTATCCCGTACCTGCCTTCTCATCCATACCCTCTGATCCCACTTAGCCACAAGGGCCACATCCAACTCACTCTTAATTATAGCCAATGAACTGGCCTCAACTACCCTCTGTGTGCAGAGAGTTCAGAGACCACCACTTTCCTGTGTGAAGAAAGTCTTTCTCCTCGGTCTAAAGGATTTCCCACTTATTCCTTAAGCTGTGACCCTTGTCCTGGACTTCCCCAAACATCGGGAAACAATCTTCCTGCATCTAGCCTGTCCAACCCCTTAAGAATTTTGTAAGTTTCTATAAGATCCTCGCCCCTCTTAATCTCCTAAATTCCCAAGAGAGTATAAACCGAGTCTATCCCAGTCCTTTCTTCATAAGACAGTCCCTGACATCCCCAGGAATCAGTCCTGGTGACCTTCTCTGCACTCCATCTATGGCAATAATGTCCTTCCTCAGATTTGGAGACCAAAAACTGCACCGCAATACATCCCAGTGTGGTCTCACCAAGACCCTGTACAACACTGAAGTAGAACCTCCCTGCTCCTGTACTCAAATCCTTTTGCTGTGAAAGCTAAACATACCATATCGCTTTTTCACTGCCTGCTGCATCCTGCATGCCTACTTTCAATGACTGGTGTACCATGACACCCAGGTCTCGCTGCATCGTCCCCCTTTTCCCAATCGCCACCATTTAAATAATAGTCCTGCTTTCCTGTTTTTTGCCACCAAAGTGGATAACCTCACTTTATCCACATTATATCTGCATCTGCCAAACATTTGCCCACTCACCCACCAGCCTATCCAATCACCCTGCCGTCTCCTAGCATCTCCTCACAGCGAACACTGCCCCCAGCTTAGTGTCTCCGCAAACTTGGAGATATTGCCTTTCAATTCCCTCATCCAGATCATTAATATATATTGTAAAATAGCTGGGGTCCCAGCACTGAGCCCTGCGGTACCCCACTAGTTACTACTGCCTGCCATTGTGAAAAGACACCGTTACTCCTACTCTTTGCTTCCTGTTGCCAGCCAGTTCTCTATCCACATCAAATACTGAAACCCCTAATACCGTGATGCTTTAAGTTTGTATACTAATCTCTTATGTGGGACCTTGTCGAAAGCCTTCTGAAGTCAGATATACCACATCCACTGGTTCTCCCTTATCCACGCCACGAAATTACATAAGGGGTCCAAGGGCCAGTAAATGTCCAAGAGGGCCATACCAAGACCAACATATGGAGGTCCATTTTTGGGGGTTCCTTCCAGCGCCTTGTTTAGGACTGGAGGATGCCCTCCCTAATTATTTGATGGGAGAGCGGGCAGATTGCAGCTGACCCTGATGCTGGTGGTCCCTGCTTATGTGCAAACACTCTCTGGTGTCTCGGAAATGGCACTGAGTTGCTATTCCGAAGGGTACTGGAGATTCAATGGAACAATCCCTTCCCACAGTATCAATTATGTAGTACCTCATCATATTCAGCAAGATATGATGCAAGTGACTGCAAACAAATATGAGACACATGTTATACATGTGCAATACTGAAAGTACCTATGTGACCCAGGTTCTGGGCACCCATGAGTCCTTCTTTGACAGGGACAGGAGTTCGGTGTTAACATGTCCACCAACTGGTGGCTGTAGCACTACAGCATTTATTCACTATGGTCCAAGGGACAATCAATTCCTCAACACTCACAACATAAATGTGGTATTTTAATGTAATGTCATTTTTCAGGAAATTGCATCAGGGTATATATCACCACCAGGGCCAACACTAAACTACCAAAATGTGTTTTTCTCACTCTATGTATGGCGACTGCTGTACAAAACGCCTGAAATATGGTTTGGAACGGACCTTAGTCATGAACATTCGTGAAATTCATGATGAGGCCAAAGCAATTGACTTCATGTAGTCAAGCATTCCGAGGCCAACTATTCACAACCCTGGGTTAATACTGAAAGTCACATCCAGGGCCCTGAGTTCAGCTGGGGCAGGCCAATGGGGCAATGAGCGTACCCACCGAGACAGATCGGCTACAATCTCAATATGAGCATACAACAGGTCAACTGTAGAGGTATAGGGACTTTTCTTAACGATAAAGTTCTGGTGGCCATCTCCTATTGGAGGTTATCACAAATGTTTTCTAATGAATGATGCTGTATACTGTATATGATATTATTTTTGTTTATACTAAATACTGTCTCAACTCTCCCATTGAGTTTATCTCAGGGATAGATCCACCTCAACAGCACAAGCCTAATAAAATGTGGGTGTTTTCTGCTCCAGAGCCTGAACATGTAGATAATGCCATTGATAAAGCCATTAATCATCCTCCACAATTGTTTCTTATCTAATATTTCCCCAGATCTCCAAAAAGATGGATGTTGTAGAGTAATTTTTGTCCTCAATCACTTAAATTCATGACTGCTTAACACCTGCTATCACAGTATTTGTTATTTTGGCAACTATTTTGTTTGCAACATGTGTATTATTCACTGCCAATATGCTCATTAAATCGCAGGTACTTGAAATTTATTTGGATGGCACAGCTGTGGCAATACAAAGCATTGACTCCTGGATTAAGTTCAGCACCCAGGCTATTTATTAAATTGGTTAAAACCTGTGCTGGGCTATTCCAGCCCATCATCACATGGGCATATTTAGCTGATATCTTAATTATCAGCAAACACTAATAAGTCAGCTGAAGAATCGGTAACTTGAGTCATTAGGGGTTGTTACCATCCAACTAAGTTTCAAGTTTACAAGCCAACCCAAAATATTTGAGTATTTGGGGTTTCTTATTAATTCCGTTGCTATAACAGTAAACATTACCAACAGCCAAGGTTGTCGATGAATGAAGATGTCTGTACTTTGCCTCCCACAAATCTTTATCCCTCCATCTGAGAAGAGCTAAGGGACATTGGTAAATGGGGAGCAGGTTCCTGCAGTACATCGGGCCTTTGCATTATCAACATTTGCAGAGAGCACGTGAACTAGCACTAAAAATCGAATGCAGGCCATTTTCATAACGGGTTTAACCGGTTACCAACCACAGCTCTCGCAGAATCCAGTGGTGCATTGTTAATGTTAATCTAGTTACCAATAACCATTTTGGATATTAGACCCTTCACTAATCTTCCAGACTGATGGCAAGCGCTCTCGATGGGGGGGGGGGGGGGGCTACGGACACCGAGTCATAGCTGTGGGGTCGCTGGCCATGAACACGACGAAAAGGGTTGATTCGCCTCACACATGGGATATATTATTTCGCATTCTTGGGGGCATTTTATGGGTAAAGGCATATTGCTCCTCAATGAAGGATTTACACATTCAACTCCAGATTGATAACACCACAGCAATGCAATATATGAATCATATGGGAGGAGCACGGTCATTATCATGTGTTAACTGGGTACCGTCATGTGGCATTGGGGTATGTCAAGGCATATCTGTGTTTCAGCCATTTATTCACCACCTATAGCTAATGTGGTGGCCGACCATAGGTCAAGTATGTTTCATGCCAATAATAGAGTGGATGTTGACTTCCTAAACTTGTCACAATACAATTTCACTCGATTTGGGTTGAGCCAAGCCATTGATCTGTTTCCATCCAGACATTACATCACCAGGGCCTAAATATGTTTCATGGGAGCCAGATCCAGGTGAAGTTGCAGTGGATGTAGTCTTGTGACATTTGGGGTGGCACTAAATCTTATGCAATTCCTGCAAATTTTTCATCCTAACTGTCTCACCAACACCACAACATAGCGGAGACTCCTCCAAAAGGTGTTTTGGTGGGGCCCACACTGCCCAACACAACCATGGTTCCCCTTCGTGTTTTCAATGATGCTTTCAGTCCATTTTATAATGAATTCCCAGCTGCAGTAATGCTTGGTGCATCCGGTTACAGGAGAAAGTCCCCCTTTACATGACCGTATTAATTGTTGGTCTGCAGGTTCTGACCAGACTATTCCAAGGACTTGGATTGTTGAACTGGGCCATGGTGGTTCTCACTGCAGCTTGGCAAAATAGCACTCAAAACACACTATATGGTTCACATAAAGAAATGGGAACTGTTTCTGTGTACCATCCAATATGTCTTATCATAATGCAAGCATATGTGATGTGTTGGAGTTCCTTGCTAAGTTGCATTTTGATGTGCACCTGCGTTATAGTGACATTACCAGCGCTAGGAGTGTGTTGTCCTCTTATTGCGTGCAGTCTTCAGAACAACATCCTATAGGATCTCATCCATTAGTATCCCGATTTATGAGGAGTTTTAATAAAAATAATCCTCCGAAACCTCGCTATAAAACAGAAATCTGGGACATCACTCTGTGCACCTGTTCTCACAAATGCTTCGCAATGGGCTCCAATTACTTCATTATTTTACGAAGAGATAAACTCTTGCTGTGGTTAATGCTAATAGCGCTGGATTCAGCACAACGTGTACAAACATTACAATTCTTACAAATACCTTGTATGCATTTGTCTGTCAATGACATTAACTTCTATGTTTATGCTTTAAAGTCAAACAAAGCAGGCCCGGTCCTGGCTGGAATCAAGTGACGTTAAAGCCTATCTTCTTGAACCAAATGTTATATGTCGTTACGCCATATAACTTAACCAAATTATATTAAGGAAACAAGGATATCACAGATGTTCCTGAGACAGGACTGATCATTAGACACAAAAATACATATAAAAGAGTGTCAGTACAAACTATTTCTACATGGTTGAAACAGGTTCTCAATTATGCTGGAGTCCGACATTCCTGTCTTTAACTTTCACTCCACCAGGGCGGCATCAATCTCCACTCACGCGAAGGCTCAGTGACATGCCGCTAGACCAAATCTTCGAGGCCCGGCAGGATGGTCTAGAGAAGCAACATTTTCTCAAATTTTTCTGACAAACCTATACAGACTGAGTGTCACGGTTTGGGCATGCCTGTTTTGGGTCACATTTAAGTTTCATTTGCTTTGTTTTTCTATCATTGTTTGTAATTTTCCCCCTGAGAACAAAAAACACGTTGTTATTCCTGGCTTTATTATTGTTAACAATAGTTATTGAATAATTCGAAACAATGTTATTTCAATAATATTATTTATTCCCTACTGGTGTCAACCGAAGCAGATTGTCGTATGGTGTGCATCTACAGCATGAAAATACAGAGCTTTGAAATCTTCACTTAGTCACTCCACGTGACTCACAATCCGAAGTAAAATAGTAAGACTAAACGAGAACTACCAGTTTCGAAGTTTGATCCTTATTTATGAGGAGTGACGTTGAGGGATTACTTGCCCACCGCTCCGCTCCCACCCTCATAATCTAAAGAGATCATTTGGTAGTTACAGTCCATTCTATGAGCCTTACTATGTACTTCGGCTCTATTTGTTTCTGTGTTTTACACGCCGCTGCTTTGAAGTATGACGAGCATTGCGCCTGGCAGGGCTTCTTCACGTAATCCCCTCAAAACGTCGCTCCCTCACAAAAATATAGGATCAAACTTTGAACTGTAAGTTCTCATCATGATCCCCTTATTATTCATGGTGAGTTACTCATTTAATCTTACTATCATTAGTCAAGAGTTGACAGGGTCAACTCGTATTCCCCACCATCTAAAAGGAGACTTGTGGTTTCAGCACTAGCCATTGGGTTCTGATTATACATTATCAGCGAAATGTATGAATAACTAGATAATGCATTTTCCATAGGTAGAAAAGCCAAACAAATTCTGTCCGTAGGATCAATAGAGGAACAGGGGTTCCAAGTGCAATCAGTAACAGCTCATCCGAGGATGAGTTGTCTAGCCAAGGACTAGAGGAATATATTTTTGATACTTCTCAAGATTACGGAAATATGGTGCAGGCCGAATCAGGTTAGCATTTGGCTAATCGTATTATGAGTTTACTTACCCTGTTCAAGATGGATGATTGGGTCTTCTTTTTCTGCAATTTTAACTGATTCAGAGAATCAATCTTGTCCGTTTTCCAACCATACTCTGCCATATCAATACACATAAGTCACAGATTCTGCTGTTTTGATAACAAAGCAAATGGTGAAAGCCTATGCTTCCCTAATCAGATTAAAGGGCATTGTGTCATCGAGTTTTAGGTAATATGCAAAAATTGCAGCTGATAAAACATGGGTTAGTCGGAAGATTTTCCTTTTTGTGTATTTACAAATGAGCGCAAACCTGAAATTAACAGTGCCCATTTCCCCCTAGCCTATTCAATCATGCCATGGTAGGCGGCTGAAGCAACTCTTATTTACTCAGTCACGAGTGATGGCTGCCTGTCTTCTTGGGCAGCTAGCTTTGCACAATTGTATGAGAAGCTTGTGAACAACATATGCGAGTTCATTTAAAAAACAGAAGTAACAGCTTGTAACGGTTTGTGTGGCTTCCAGTTTGAGCCTAGAGAACGTTTATGTGATAGCACAATTGACATTTTTGCTTGTGCAGCTTTGTCATTTCACATAACGTTAATGCGGAGGGTGTCTTTTATTTGAACACACTCTAAAAGCCTACACTCATTGTAGTGTGCGATGTATAATCTGAAAATTATATTATGCAAATATCTTCTATTTTTTTTTTTTTTTATTTCACATTTTTCTCTTTTTCCAAATGGACCAGTAATATTAATGCATGAGCTCTTATGCTTGCAGAAACAGACGTCTACGCATAAAGAGCACAGCCTTTAACTTCAATCTCTGGCTTGAGTCTCTAAGTCAAATAACTGACATTAGGCGGCTTGTTGTTATGAAAATGATCTCAGAAGCAAATGAGCAGTATTGCAATACATTTGAAGTTGACAGCAATACCCTCAGAGCAGGAGATCGGGGATGACATTAGGTATACAAGTACACTCACAGTTTGCAAGTAGTACCTATGAAATGAAAGATAGTTTCTTTTGTTATTCAATAGTCTCGAGATATGCTGATTGGCTCATATAGGAGCCATAGTAAAGCATGAGAGTTTATTTCTTGTTTTCCCCTTTCATTGTACCAGCAAGAGGTTTACATAGGATAGTGCAGGATTAAATAAATTATAACATTTGTCTGAATATGTCTGATATTTTGTGCAATATATTTGCAGATAGAATATTGCACAGTGTTGCATGAGTAATGTCAACTCAAACAGTCCAATGGGACTCAAATAATAACTCATAACTACCCTCTAAACTAAGGGGGGGTACGGTCCGTATTGAAGACCAAAGGCCATGTATGCAAAAACATCATTAAATAAATAACTCAAATATATATTCCTAAACAAAAATGGTTTAATAAATATTAAATTATATTTATATTTATAATAAATATATATTACTGTTTAAGTGTAATCACACAGATTGGGTCACAGCGGGAAAGCACAGAGCTTTGAAGGAAAGTCTTCACGTATCATCTCACTAACTTGACTTCGAATAAAATAGATAGATTTAAACGAGAATTACTTAACCGATTGAAGTTTGATCTTTATTTTTTAACGAGAAGTTAGAAAGTGAGTGGATTTACGTCCCACCCCCTCCCCACCATCCACGTCCCCACTCGCCCTCTTTCTCACAAAGATCAATTGGTTTGTTCTAATATCTCGTTAAATCTCTTCATTTAAAACTTATCTACCTATAGAGCTTAGGTCAGAATCAACTAATTTCTGTGGTTCATGGGGGACAGCTGTCTTTGAAGATTGACGCACTCATTAGCCGGGCTTGGATGGGGGGGGGGCACTTTCACATAATCATCCCAACCCACTTTACCATCCCCACCCAGTCCTTTAACCTCATAAAATAATGATCAAACGTACCTATCAAATGGTAAGTATATCACCTCTCAATTTTAAATAACTTTATCTATTAAATAAGATGGATTAACGCTGAATGCTTGCCAGGCAAGGTATCTGAAGAGACTTTTATTTTTTCCATTTAGACAACTAATTTCCAACATTTTTTTTCCACCAACATTTTGTTTATCATCATTGAGCAAAATAAGGGCAATCAGTATTAGATTCTGGACTAATCTAATATCTAATAAATAAAATATAATCTAATTCACACTCATTCAATACCTGTACAAAGCTTAATACACAAAACACACATGAACCTCCACCATTTGATTTCAATTTTCATCAACCATATATGGAGTTAGTAACTTTCCTGGATTTCTATTCTGGAATGAACATTAACCTAATGTAATTAGAAGGAGCATTCCAGAAGGAGCATAACATCCAGCAATAACAAATCCTGGTTCCCGCAT